>VDFB02023138.1:0-27340 GCA_007258455.2 Sequoia sempervirens
AAGAATGTTTGACCATATGTGACTATGATGGATTATACTCAAGATAAGGTTTTCTTTAGGTAATCAATGAGTGCAAAATCACTGTAAAATTTACAAAATCACTTGCACTTGCCCTTGAAGTATGTTTAATAACTAAAAAATGGGTGTCTAAAACCATCAAGGGTTTCTTTGGTGTTTTTGGAAAGTTTTGAGTTATTGGGCAAAAACTAGGTTTGCACTGTTACAAGGATTCAAGGAGTCAAAGTGTGAAATTTGACTTTTGTTCTTTGTCAAGGTTTGAGAGTTGTTTGGATTTTTTTAAATAGGTCATTCTAAACTTGTTGGAAACCTCTTAAAGGAAGGTTGATAGGTTGGTTTATTTGAACCTACTAGGTCTAAATCGGGTAGTTGTTATTACTAAGGTGGGTCACTCCTTGATGTGAAGGCCATACACTTATGATTGGGTCAAGTGTTCTTTTCTTTAGAAAATTCCTATTGCCTTTTTGATAGGTTATGATTTGATTAGATGGGTTATGAAGCACTTATTTCAAACAAATTTCTTTATGAAAGAAGTATATTGGCATGAAATTAAATATGATTGTATTCCAATGTAAAAATTACAAAGAATGGAAGCAATTCTTTCAACACATAAACTATTATGTAGTAGTCAATTAAAATTAAAAATATTAATCTATATTAGTTAGGATACACAACTAAGAAAATGATCTAGAGTGACTTATTTATCCTAGAGGAACTAAGTATATAGTATGCAAAGAAAACCAACAAACCCACAACTACCCCTATTTTGAAGGAGTTTAGTTTTCTCCCCTCCCTGATCTCGCTAAAATTGTCTAATTATTTTAAAGAGACAAAGGTTCATAACACAACTTTATTCAACCTAGTAAATAGCTTGGTTAATGAAACTTGACAAAAGCAACAAAGCAATTGCTACATTTGGCATTTCATGTTGAGTGAAGAGTGGTGACAATAATCTACTTATAGTTTAATAAAACACTATTTTTATAAGAAGGCTTGACATTAGAAAGATAAGTGTTACTTATAGTTTAATAAAACACTATTATAGTCTTACCAACATATACTATTGTATGCTTGCATGGCTTCTTAGTTAATATATGGGGAGATAGAGATAGATGGGGAGAGAAAGAGAGATAGATAGAGATATATGGGAAGAGAAAGAGAGATGGAGATATATGGGAAGAGAAAGGAAGAGAGGTGGAGATAGAGAGTAGATGGATAGGGGGGATAGGGAGGGAGAGATGGTGAGACATAGAGAGGGGGAGATAGAGAGGGGGAGGGAGAGAAATGGATATAGATAGGTAGAGGAGAGATAGAGAAGATGGGGAGAGATAGGTTGAAGAGGAAAAGAGAGAGGAGAGGGAGATAGATAGGTAGAAGAGGGAGAGAAAGAAAAGGGGGAGAGGGAGAGCGATATGTAGAAAGGGAGAGAGAGAGAGAGAAGAATATAGGGGAGAGAGGGAGAGGGAGAGACATATAAAGGGGGTGATATAGAGAGATAAAAGGGGATGGTGAAAGAGATAGAGAGATCGTGATAGAGGTAGAGAAAGATATGGATAGAAAGAGATAGAGAGAGGAGGAGAAGGAGATGTTATAAACAGATATAAAGATATATAGGAGAGATGAAGGAGATGATAGAATGAGAGAAAAGGGGAGAGGAGAGATAGCCCAATAGATAGAGTGGGGAAGAGTGGAGGACAAGATAGTGGGGAGATATAGAGATAGAGCCACAAGGAGAGATATATCAATCAATTCCCTACATCTCCCATCTAACTATCTTCCTTATCTCTTTATCTCTACCTCTCTATCTCCCTTTGTATCCCCTTTCTCATTTGTATTTCTTTTCATTATGTCCCTCTCTCTTATACTTCTTCCCTATATTTATCTTTTTGCCCACTTAATATGCAACATTGGGTACATTGAAGAGGTCTTAAAGGAGAATGATCATATATTTAATCAAATGGCATGCTACCTTGAGCATAACTCCCAAAGGACACATGCCATCCTTGGATTGTTGACATGAAATAAACAATCAAAATTTAGTTTCTCTCTCTCATATTAATATTATACACACATGTTAATATTATATTAAATATATATTATATTAATTATATTTTGTATTATATAAAAATATACTTATTATTGATTATTAATTATAATAATTTTATATACATTTAATACCTTTGTTAAAGAATATAAAGTATGGCTTATAATAATTTGAATAATTATATTATTTATTATGTAAAAAATATATTAATATATACTTAACTACATTTTAGAATATTAAAACCTAGCTAAATGGTGCCATAATTTTCAATTTAATTAACATACTCTAAAACCTAACGAAACCAGGTTGTAGCTCGTCAAATTGGAGAAGTGAAAGGTCAATACCAGCACCGAGGAAGAGTTTGAAGTAGTGAAAACAAGGTCAATGCCAGCGCCGAGGATGAGTTTGGAGTTAAAACAAGGTCAATAATAGCGCCGATGAAGAGTTTGGAGTGAAAACAAGGTCAATATTAGCACCAAGGAAGAGCTTGGAGGAGTGAAAACAAGGTCAATACCAGCACCGAGGACGAGGTTGAGGGCACTCAGGGAAAATCAACAACCAAGGGACAATGAGTATTGTAAGTTTGGCACCCCCATTCTCTTTAACCTGCAATTTTCATGCCTACTTTCCAAAGATCTTCCCATACATTAGCACCCCCATTATCATAAAATGGTATAAGATAAGACAAAAAAAAAATAGCTTAGTCTTTCACATTTTTATCGACCAGCCTTAGGTCTTGGAAAAACTCTTATAATCTACCCACATCTTGGTTCAGGTCTAGGATTTCATCACATAGCCTTCATCGCATGAGTTTGAAGCAATTGTAGACTTAGCCCAAGTATATGCTAGGCTAACCTAGATCTAATGAATGGAAATAGAGGCATACAATTCTTCTTTAATACCTCCACCACAAACATATGCAAGGAAAGGTCTCCTCCATTCTTGGTAGTGATAATGTCCTCCACACACAACCCTTAAAAATTATGAATAGAGGAATATAATATTTGAAGAAATCAATGTTGATTCTCTCCTACCTGATGCAATTAGTCATTTCATCCTTACAAACATTTATAGTGATTACTAGAGGCACATAGACCAATTCTTCATAATAGAAGAATTTGATCATATCATTTCTTACAAACATTTATAGTGATTACTAGAGGCACATAGACCAATTCTTCATAATAGAAGAATTTGATCATACTTTTCCAATGATGGCATTATGAGAAAACCTTAGGTTAAATGAATAATTCCAAGCTAAGTTCTTTAAATCATGTCCAACTGTATAAGAGAAGACCGTTGTTATGTGTAATTGGATACCATGGAGAAAGGCTCTTTGGGCTCTTTCATCAATCAAGGTATTATTAAATTTTAACACCTAAAAGTGAGAATGAATAATCTTTCCTATGATGGTGGTCATCCCATTATCGCTCTTAGAGTTGTTAGAGATATTTTTGTTTTGAAGTAGAGATATTTTAAGTTATCAAATCCTACCATCAGACATAATCAAAATTTTGTTGTTGCAAATGACTATGAGCACTAACTTTCACTATTTGAAGATGTTGAAACATTGTCATAGAGAACTAGAACATTGATGCAACCACTCATCCTACCTTAAAACATACCAAAAGTCTTCTAGCAACTAGACATAGGAAGATTTAAGATGACTTAAAAAAAATTATTGCCAAAGCATAAACTTATGATGACTTAACAAGGCATAGTACACACTCCCTCCCCATTAACCACTTAGACATATGGAAATTAAATGTAAATTTGCTGCTATTTTTAGTCATATAGGTGTCAAAACCACTTGGTCGTGTTTCCCTTTAAATTTATTTACTTGAATGAAGAGAAAAAGTCCTTTGATTACAATTAGACAATACATTTGAGGCCTTGGTTGTGTAACTGGTGGACCATAGTCACATTTAACACTTGTTACAAAGTTTGGAAGTTAAAACATTAAGTATATTTGATTTTTCATCGACATATTTGGATGGTAGTAACAATAACTTGCAATCTATCAAGACTTGATTGCCTTATAACCTATGAAATTCTAACGATGAAATGATAGATTAATCATAATGTCACCTTGGGATCATATCACTATGAAAGAACTTCATCCAACATCCTTATGAGTGCAGGTACCACCAAATAGGTATTTGTCATTTTTTTTTTCCTCGAGCAAGGGAAATTCAAGATGAGAAGAGGAAAGTGAGACATGTAGTAGGTCTAAAAGAGGGAGATCAACTAGAGGTCAAAAGATTAGAAAAAAATTTGTAAACGTATGGAATCTTTTCTTGTTGAAGGGGGGTCATGTTCTTATGATGATGAGAGCATAGGCGACGTCAAGGTTCCCTTGAGGTACAAACATCTATGGAAACAATGGGTACCCAAGGAACTTCCTCCAATAAACATTGATTTGTGTGTCAATGAGAGGATATATTGCATAGCACCATCATCATTACATGGTTTGGGCCTATTTTGCATGGATGGCATAAAGGTCTGTTACGACAAAGTTACTGAATTGATGGAGTATTTAGAGTTACAAAGATTGGATCACTAATACATATGACTACAAAATATGACGAAACTGTCTGACGAAATATGTAAAATTCGATGTTCATCGGGTGCTTGTAAAATTTGATGTATAATTTCCAATTTTTTGAAAGTTTATCCCCAACATTCATCAAAATTTTGATGAACCTGGGGTTTGTCAAAATGTCAGCTATCATTTTCGTTGAATTTTTGAAAAACATGAGAAAAATTTAAAAATGAAATTGTGGCCGACATAAAGAAAAGTGAGTTCGCACCTAATTTATTGCGACAGTGTTTTTCTCTACTTGAGACAGTTTGTGGAGAACTTAGGACAATTTTCTTGGGAAAAATTAAAAAAAAATTCAAGAAGATATCGCCAGGTTGAGGGTAGTCATTGTCTTTTTGCATAATTCATTTGTGAAGTTAGATTTGTAGTTCCAGGTTTGAAAATCATATTTTAAAGCAACATCTCATCAAATTTTATTTTTAGAGGTTAAGGGTTTTGAGAATTTCAAGTCTAGATTTTGTTGTGTGGAATCACCATAAGATCACAACCGAGAAACAGATTCTTGTGACTGTAATTATGTGATCCATAACTCTATTGGTCATGTGGCATAGTTGTGCTATAACAAATAGAGGATGTATTCATGTGTGACCCAAGTTTAATGTGGCTATGTTGTGATAGAAATGGAGGCACTCATATAATGTAGTTAATTCAGGTTGTATAATGTAGGTGTCAATCATCATTGGGTGCATTCAGGTTGTCTCAAGTTTAACAGGTTAGGATGTAATTATAGCATGATCGAAGATACCACCTCTCATTTAATGAAGAGCCTGGCGTAACTCTGCTGGATATGCAGAGTGGTTGGTGGGATAGAATTGCATCCCAGCCAATGTCATTCTTTCGTAGGTTGAATTTCAACAATTATTATGTATCGTATCCTCAGCCCTCTGTGAAAGTTTCTCGAAGTATCAATGTATCCTAAGTATAGTTTGTTCTACTTTATTTTAATTAAATAAATAATAAATGATGTATTTCCTCCGTATCGATAATGCCGGAGATCTCCTAAATCTTCCCCAAGACACCATATCCTCTTTTGGCACCCAGATTCATTAATCCAACTACTAGGTTTTGTATGTGACATCTTTAATATCTTCACATCAAATAGATCTGCTTTTAAGCTCTTTAACTCTTTTCATGGTAAATAACACTTGAGTCTCCATGCTAATCCACCCCTTTAATCTCTCTTCTAAGAATGTTGTCTAAGCTGTAGATTCACATAGTATGCCATAAAAGCAAGTCCTTCACCGCCATTCCAAACCACCACCATTGCCTGCTTTTGTTCTGTTTTCCATACAATAGCTAGCATGTTTTAAAATCATGGTTTCCAAGCATCGGACTATTAAGATCACCTCACTTTCATTTTAAAGATACAATGAGATTTTGGTCCTCAAACTCCTACATGATTATGGAAGATAACATGTGAATTGTTTGTTGTGCAATTTCATTCCCACTTTTTCTGTACATTTACTTCACTTTGCTAACTTCCTTTAAGATCAGTATTGCACCCTCACCTACAATCTCAAACAATCACTCATCACACTTAAGAAGATTCATTTCATGGCATCCTTCTTATAAAATCAACAAACTATACCCCGCACTACCTACTGATTGGCTGGGGATCATCGCTTCATGGTATTGTAGTTCTTAAGATCCTTCAACCTTATTGACACTACTTCACAGTCCACAAGGTATTATTCACTATTTTCTCATCTTTGGTGAGTCTCAAAACACTACTCAAACATGCAATCCACTACCTCCATTATACAATATTAATGGCTAAGAAGAAACATTGAACCTATGATTACCACCGTTTCATTTGAATTTTCGGCCCCTAATTGTGATTTGGCATGTTTCGTTCCTAACACCTGCTCAAAGCATTTGAAAACTCTTGCTGGGTCAAGAAGGAAACTGATTTAAAATCTCTCCACTTTACTATGCTAGGCTTGAGTTTTTATTATCTCTGCCCACCGCTAGCCTATTTTTGACCTGGCCACAACTTCAAGTGGACTGCCATTCTTCTTCTCTTACCGCGAGATTGTGATCTTACAAATGTCACTAAGCTAGTGTATTTGTTATTGGCTACACCTTTAGATTGCAAGATTTTGTTATTACTCTGCCAAATGCCCCAAATCTTTCCTGTGACAGGTAACTCACTAACTGCTTATAGTGATGTTTTATGTTTCTGCAGGTCTAGGTTTGTACCCTAATCATGCTCTTACCAATGTTTTTGTTGTTTTTCATTAGGGCTCTCTCAATGTTGAGGGCCCTAGGGATAAGCTCATCATAAGAAGTGACACATTGTATCTTTAACTAAAAGGATAAATTCATATTGACATTAGCAATGATGATTCTGACTCGTTGCCCCTTAGAATGGGTCACCTGCTCTTGATATCTCACTACCTCCATTGTTTTAGAGGAATTCAGGTGGATCGTCCACATTATAGATTTTAGGAGTCTTAACGGTTAAAATCATAGTAAAATTTTGCCCTCTAATAAGTTTGGAATCGAAGCATTGTAAGTAAAAGCTTTTGCTTTTTCGGTCATTAACTTCAAACTATCTTCTTTGGTGGTTGCATGCCAAATTTTTGTAGGTAAAAATAACGTAATCTATTTAATTATGTCATACGTCTATAAAAAAATTATTGGAGTTTGAGTTTGATATTTTTTGAAGATCTAAATATTCAATCTTGGTAAAGAAAAATCATGTCAGATAATATTAGTGTAGAACAAAATGAACAAACAATTACTAGAATGTGGGCTAGATTGAAAAGAAAGGGTGATGGGAAATGCTATTGTCCTTGCAATAATTGCAAGGGCTTAAAGACGAGACGATTTTTAATCACAACAGCTGAGAAACATTGTAGGCAACATGGTCACATCGGGGTACGATTAACGGGTCTACGGTAAATTTGTTCATTATATGTGCTTTTCTATATTGATTGAATTTGTAAATGTTTATATTGTTTTAAACATTATATATATATAATCACTCTGACCGCGACTGTTTATTTGTGTCTATCATTATTATAAAAATAAAGCAATCTTAGCAAAATGATATGGATTATCACTTTACCGGGAAGAAATGGTTTTGTAAGTAGATGAACATGGAAAGCTGTGAATATCAAGATGAAGTTAATGATCCTATGGAAGAAGATGATCATGTGCCGAAACATATAGTTGAAGATGATGGTATGAATACACGCATCCGGCCACATTTAGGTGGCGCAGCTGATCATGATTAATCAAGAGACTTTGATGATGTTCATGATTTACCTATAATTTGACAGCAGCATAATGGTATCTCTTTATGAAGGTTTTGGAAACAGATCCTTTGTCAGATTGTTGATGTTTAAACTTGAAATGCCATGAAATGGTTTATCAACATAGCAATCTCTACCGTAGAGGCTATATATATCATCTTTTCAATCTTATTTTAATCATATATTAGTTCATCACTAGTAAATAAATGATGAAATATGTACCATTAATATTCTTTATATGAATAAATTATTTTTTGTTGCAAATTGATTGGTGAATTTTGGTTACCACCATCAAATATTTTACCTCGCTCATACAGAGATTTATGTGCCATTATGAAAGATATCAGAATGGAGTATCAAGCAATAGATGCATGTCCCAATAATCAAATTATATATCATAAACAACAGAAATTTGAAACAAAATGCCCAAGATGTCATATCAGTAGATATAGAACAAATCAACTAACAAAAAAGGTGCCTCACAAGGTTCTTCATTATATTCCCATTATTCCACGTATGCAACGATTATTTAGGTGTGAAAGCTTAACGCAATTGATGGATTACCATGCACGGAATAGAAGTGGAGATGACATTCTTCGAGTGCCCTCGGCAGATGGTTCCTTCAGATTTAGGGACATGGAGGGAAAATGGCTACACTTTAGAACCTTGTAATCTCAGGCTTTCATTGGCAATGGATGGTGTCAATCTATTTGGAGAGCTAAGATCTATTTACTTAGTGTGGCCTATTTTTGTTATCAACAATAACATTCCTCCATGGATGTCAATAAAGAGGGAGCACATAATGTTGTCAATGATTGTTCCAGGTATTTGTTTACATCAATTTTCTTTAACGTAGTAGCATCTCATTTGTCTTATTTGCTGCATAATGACTTATATTTTTTTCATTCAATAGTCATGTACATTAATTCATATATATTGTAGTAAAATGGTTATAATAATTATGTAATGTTTATGTTCATTCAACTAGGTAAGTACCAAGTTAAAGATATGAATGTATATATCGAGCCTCTTATCGATGAGTTACCAAAGTTATGGAATGGTGTCAGATTGATGTATAACGCCTGCACCTCTGAATAGGACAAAGACAATTTCAATTCCATGCAATGCTTGTATGGACGATTCATGATGCCCCAGGGCTAACACATTTTTGTGGTATGTTATAGTGTTTGACTGCACTTTAACAATATTTAATTTGATGAAGTAGATATCATGAATATTTTTAAAATAATCTATTCCTTATATATAATTATAAAAATTGACATATTTAATCCAATTATATATGATCTTGCAGGTCTTCAAACAAAGGAAAAATTTGCATGTCCAATTTGTGGTCCAAAGATGAAATCTCATCGTTCAACAAGTTTAGGAAAGCAGGTCTTTGATGAGTATAGGCACTTTCTCTATAGAAATCATAAGTATCGAACTACTGAAAAACATCTTTTCAATGGGAAAGAGGAGACTACATCAAAACCACAAAGAATTTCACCTCACCTATGGAAGTTGGAATATAATAGAATTAATCGTCAAGGTTATACATTAGATAAAATTGTTTATCTATCATTTATGATATGTTTTGAATTTATATTTTTATATTATGTTGTGTTTACTCATGTTGTAATTGACAATGATTGTCATTGTTAATTTGTTTAACTTATATGCATCATGAAGGTCATCAAGGCATTAATGGTTGGCTTCCACAGGGACTGAAAACTTATCCCAGACAATTTAGTAGGTTTCCCTACTATGAGCAGCTACAAATTGTACATTTGTTTGATACAATGCATATTGGAAAGAATATAACATAAAATATTGGATGGAAGGCATGACAAAGAAAAAAATGTTAAAATTTGTAGTGACATTCAGGAAGCCAATCATGCAATGAAAAATGTCATTCAATTAAATAGTGATGGAGACCAAATTAATATGTTCTCCTTGGTTGTTAAATAAAGTAGGCAGCAATATAAAAAGAAGTCATCATTAAAATTGATTTCCCATAGGATTTATCATGCAACATAAAACAATAATATAATAACAAAGAAAGGCAGAATTTGGGTTAGGGATGAAACAATGATTGGCATAATTCATTAAGGTAAATTATTCTCCGTATATTATATACTAATTTGAATAACTTGCTTACCTTTAGTATTATAGTTTACTACTTTGAAAAAATAATGAAAAGATCATTTTATAAATTGTTATGATCGCTTCAATTTCTATCTCTCCCAAACAACTTGACAATGTAACAATGTCAAGCAAGTTATATATGATCTTGGAAAATACATGAGGTAAGTAGCAAGATTTGTTCAATTTGTTGTATACATCTTATAATTTCTATTTGTTTTACTTGTTATGTAATATACTGTATATTTTTGTTAAATCTCATTAATATATTTGCACTTTGAATCACTTGTAGATGGTTGTCATCTAAAGAAATCCATAAAGAAGATATAAATTATTGGAAGAGAAAAATTCCTCGTCTAATCTGTGAAATGAAAAAGTGTCTACCTTCAACATTTTTCAATGCACAAGAACACTACCTCATACACCAAGCTGAGGAGATTGAATTGTGTGGACCTGTACACACAAGGTCAATGTGGATGGTTGAGAGGCACTTGAAATTTTTGAAGGCTTTAGTTAGACAAAGAGCACATCCCGAGGGTTCTATGGTGGAGGGATATATGGTATACTAGACCATGGTGTACATTAGGTGAATATCTCTCTCCTAAGTTGTATAATGATCCACGACCCATCGGGATCCTAAACTCCATTAACAAATTCAAGGGGAGTAGCCGCTGGGGAAAGCGTAGATTGAGGAAAGTGAGAGGTTATAAGATGGTCATGGAGATTAATTGGAATGCATTTTACATATGGTTTTTATGTATATTGTACTTATTTAATTTTTAATCTTCAATATACATCAATTATAAATTAAGGTCGTATATTGTGGTATTTAATTAATTATAGGTCGTTTATGAATTTCAATTTATTTTGGTACAGTTGGTCAAGAGTATATTAGTGCTCGTTTAGGCTAAGGATGGGTTGAGAAGGCTTGGTTGGCAAGATCAACTTCTTTGTCCTCACGAAAGGAAATTATGTTCTCCATGTGTCACCCTATGAGGCCAACATCTAGTGTGAGACTATCAAGATAACCATAGATGGGGGTCAGCATCTAGTGTGAGACTATTGGGATAACCCATGCCAGGACCATGTGATGACACTCTTCCCTACTACAACCTAGCATTCCCTTGGCTTGTATTCCCCTTTGTTGTTTGCATGCCTCTGGAAGCGGTGTAACTATTATGTGATGTTACATTGTACTTTGTATGTTGGAGTCCTGTATTGTGTTGTTATGTTAGTTGGTGGTCACCTTGTTGTTTATTTGTTGGGGTGGGACCTTATTGCTAGCTCCTACCATGGGGGTGGACCTTAGGGTTCCATATGGTCGGTGGATTGTGCTTATACCTCCATTGGGTTCCCTTGGGGTTGTTTTGTGTGCGTGGAAACTATTCTTGGTGTTATGGACTCCTGCACTTGACCCAGCTTGAGTGGATTATGTTTCATGTCGTTGTATTAAACTGTAATTAGTGTATCATATATTATATTTATGATGTACTCTCTGTTAGAAACCAAGATCACCTGCATGCAATCACCTGTCACATGCAAAAGACATGTAGAACCAAATAAGATGTTTTGTAAACCTCAAAGTAAAAATGCATTATTGAGAATCAATTATTACAAAGAGATCAATCCTTATGAATGAGATCAAGAAACCCTAAATGAAACCCTAGTGTGCACACTTAATAATTAATCAATTATTAATGTGCCTAAGTTTAGCTTAAGCAACTAAAGGAATAAGTGACTTAATTAATTAACTAGTATGGTATAATCAATTAAGCATAATAACTTATTACTCTAACACCCCCCCTTAAGATGAACTTAGGAAGAAGCTAAAACACTAGAATAAGATGCATGAAAGCAAGGATGGTTCCCGACAACAAAGGCTAGATCAAGTACCCATTTATAAATGCAAGAATGAGGTAGAGAAGGAAAAACCCAGTGGGACAAAACCCCCCTACAATGAGATGACATGCTGCAAAGAAGCACTGGAAGAACATTGTGGAGTAACACTGGAACCTGAAACTGGCAAGCAAGGAAAGATACTTTTGTTTACTACTGAAACCAGATGAGAATCACTGATTGAATCAAGGAATCATGATAAAGCAACAACAAACCCGATGCCATGGAACACTTGAAAACTCCAAATGGGAACAACCCTAGAATCTATGAAGTAGCAAGCGATTATTGAATGATGTATTACTGAAAACAAAGTGCAAAGATGCAAGATGCAACCTCCCAATTGTCAAAACATCCAAGTAATCTCCAAACAACCTATTGGGCCAAATCT
The DNA here is from genome assembly GCA_007258455.2 of Sequoia sempervirens. Taxonomy (NCBI): domain Eukaryota; kingdom Viridiplantae; phylum Streptophyta; class Pinopsida; order Cupressales; family Cupressaceae; genus Sequoia; species Sequoia sempervirens. Next base: position 12,348 of record VDFB02023138.1, read on the forward strand.
AGACTAAGTGATCAACCTAGAATAGATATAGAAAAAGTGCATGGACAACAACATAGAGCTCCTTAATACCTTTCCAATGCCGTAAAGATAGTGAAAATAGGAGATTGTGGCAAAAAGTTATGAGCTCAGAAGTCCAAAATAAACATCTAACTTCAAACAGCAATAAATGTAGGTAAACAATAAAATACTAAAAAATAAATAGCACAACTAGAAAGTGCTCGGAACCAGCTTTCTGGTGATATCTCATTTGCCTGATTTTGATACCGTATGCCCAAGTTATGACCAAATGAAAAAAATTGCTCGTTTAGGAAAAATCAGGAGTTGGAGGGGCAAAGAGAGGCCGACCATATGGATGACATCATCATGACGGCATGCTGATGTCAGAAAAAGGCAAGCTTAAATTTGATGGGCATCTGGCCATCATCGCAAAAATTTGGGCCCCTTGCAAAAAAATTAATACGCAGCCCCGTCGCTGATAAGACCAGGCAGGTGTCGTGAGCTACCTGTAATTCCGCACAAGCCCCAATCCCATAGGACTCTACCGATGGAGCTAGACTGGCGGGGTCGGGCGGGTTCGAGCTGGTTCCCGGTTCAATAAGACCACCCGCGGAGCAAAAAACTCAAAAGGGCCCCCGGTCCTCCATGTGACCGGGGCAGAGCGCAAAGGGGCCTGTGGGGGCGGGCTGGCCGATGGAGCATGGGCGGAGGAGGTGAGCAGCGGCAGCGGGCCGATGGCCGCCCAGTGGTTGCCAGGTGGTCAAAAATTTATACACTATGAGCGCCGCACAAATCCTAAAAATGGCACGTTTTTCAAAAAAAATGATTTTCGTGCTTTGATCTGTGTGCTGGGGAGGCTGTATGGCCCCCCAGACAAATTTTTTTTGCCTCTTGGATCAATTGCACCAAAATCGATGAAACGATAGATGTTCTTAAGGTTTTTGGCCGTTACGAATGCGATGGCGGTGTTCGTTTGAGCCCAAAGTGTCCCAAAAAATTAGCTACCCCCAAATCTTGCAAAAAAGATGCCTGTGGAAACCCTTGCATTAGAAACTCACTGAAAGACCATATCTTCAGATCACGAATAGGAAGCTGCAAGTCTGGAGCTCTGATACCATGTTAGAAACCAAGATCACCTACATGCAATCACCTGTCACATGCAAAAGACATGCAGAACCAAAGAAGATGTTCTGTAAACCTCAAAGTAAAAATGCATTATTGAGAATCAATTATTACAAAGAGATCAATCCTTATGAAGGAGATCAAGAAACCCTAAAAGGGAAACCCTAAATGAAACCCTAGTGTGCACACTTAATAATTAATCAATTATTAATGTGCCTACGTTTAGCTTAAGCAACTAAAAGAATAAGAGACTTAATTAATTAACCAGTATGATATAATTAATTAAGCATAATAACTTATTACTCTAACACTCTCCTCACATGTATACAAGGAAACATTTTGTACAAGTTGTAATGATGTAATTGACTTGATGAAATCTCTATTGTAATGAAGAATGTAAATGATGTTTATTGCATATGTTAATTAATTGAATTGATCTTGGATGTTGTTACATTGATGACATATTATGGATATTACATATTGATGGTACATTTAATATGATGGATTTAACGAACTCTTTAATGTTTGAAAAATCATGTTTAATGGATTAATTCTTGCTAGCTTGGTTAATGGATAGAAAGTAGCATAGTCATGGAACCTTAGAGGACATATTTTTAGATTACATGTTAATTTATGTTCCACAATCTTTAGTATGTTGCACTTAAAAAAAAAATGTTTCATTTTAGGTGTTGTAGTGAGTTGTTATCTGGGGTTTTGTGGCGGGGCATTACAAAAGGTAACCTAGAACAAGCTAACAGAGACCAAGAAATCCCCAGCCCAAGCACCAGCAGAACCACCAAAGCCATGAAGGGGCCCAAAACCACATCACTGGTAACCATCATGTCACCCAAGAGCTGCCAAAAGGAACCAAAGGCAACATAAATCACTTGGAATCTCTTTATGTTTGTGGAATGCATCTTTTTTATTTAATATTTTAAATTAAATTAATATATTTTTTTAGTCCACTAAAATAACTATCATTAAAAAACCATGCAATCTTTTCAAACGATAAATGAGACATTGTTATTGTCTCATCACCTTAACATAGTACATAACCTAGTGAAAGTTATCTTTAATTTTTTTAATTTTTGAAGCCAACCGTGTTGAGGATATTCTCAACAATTTAACTTATATTTTACACTCTTATTTCTTATTTTTTAGACCCTATTCTTGTAAATTTATCATGTCAAATGAAAAGACACTTTGAGTTCTTGTTTGGGTTGAGTTCCCTAGGTTACCCTTGCTATGTTAGAATTTCTTGAGTTGAATATCCTCTTCTTTAGGCACTATGGTTTGTGTTGAACCTAAGAGGTTCTATTTGGATCATCCTTAGTGGTGGATTTTTGTAGAGGTGTACCTCTCCAAATATTTAAATGAGACAATGGATAATGCTAATTGGATAAATGAGATACACTCAATACATCCTTTCCCTAAATTTTTCAAATACTTGTTATCATTATCAATCATCAAATCATAAGGTTCAAGAAATCCATTTGGTCTCTTCTATCCATAAAATTTCCACACATCCCATTATTGGTTCATAGCTTCCTATAAAAAAAATAGGAAGGGAGACATACAATTGTTAATTGCAAAGACAAAAACTTTGGTAATAATGTTCCTCCCCCAAGCCTTCTTCAAGTTCAAGGGGTCAAGACTTCAAAATTGTTTCAAATATTCTAGAATCTATAAAATATATACATTCTCCTCTTGGGGAGGCTTTTGGTGAAACAAAATAGGTGATATCCTTGTTAGTAGTGTCAATGTTAACTCAACCACTAACTAACATTGCCCAACATGCTTCCCCTACTATAATTAGGCACTATAAGTCCTTTTGGAAATTAGGGTTCTTAGAAGAGGGATAATATTACTATATAAATGAACAATCCATTTTAACCTCCACATATAAGTTTTGAATCAAATGATGCTCTTTGTAGAATAGTTACTTTTCTCTAGACAAGATAGATAACAAAGAGATGGCTCTCGACACTCATTTATGAATTGTATCTCTTAGAATTTTGGAGGTCTTATGGATATCCCCAAGAATTATTCCATTCAATACATTTTATTACAATTTCAAAGTCTTGACACTCTCTATTTACAAAAGGTTAATATTCTTGGTTTTTTACTTTTTGTAGCTTATCATATCATTTGTCCTAGTTTTTTTTTGTAGTAACAATGAGTTAGGTTAGGGTAATGTTTTCAAATTTCTCTCTCCTATGTGACATTAATATAGTTGAATAGGGATGTGACCCACCTAATTGAGAATTGAGGTATTTTTCAATACTAGTTGGTATTCCTTTGGTGTTATTAATGTTTAGGATTCAAATGATGCTATTGAGACATCTACCCTCTAGAGGTAGATTTCTCATTCAATTTCTACCACCGCTTTGATCATGTGTAGGTATTTTAGTATGATTGAAATGGCTTATGATAAATGTGAGGCCTTGCCTCTATAGTGAATAATTTGTGAAAGAGAGGACCCATTTTTTATGCACAATAAAATGGAACTTTTATCCCAATCTTAGCCACCTCCAAGATAATATTACATAGTACACTAAGATTAATATTAGAGTAGGGATTGATAAAGTACTCAATCATCTTGATCATGGTATGATGTTAGCATAATCATTTTCTCCTTTTCTAGATGTTATTCAATGATATTGGCGCCTTGTTAGTGTTACGTCAGTTTTCATCAAATCCCTTTGATCCTTGTTAAAATTTGGAGATTTTTGTCATTGGTCATTAGGTTTCGAAGAGGTTCTTAGAACATTATTGGTTTTCAACAAAAAATTTCTAACCATGTATTATACCAAAAAAATTGTTAAAAGGTATATTTTGTTATTGATGTGTTGGTCTTCACTTAAGTCATAATAATATTGTCAACTTTCGACAAGGTTTTCAAAACCTTGTTGGGTTCTGATAATGTTCTCATAACTTAATTTAGAGTCAAAACAAGTAGAATAACTTGATGTATGCAATTAAAATCTAGATAAATTGAAGACAATAAAGAAGCATTTTGAAACTTCTTGTAGGTTTTGAAACCTTTGTCAAAAATCAATAAGGTTTTGGAAATCTCGTTAAACTCAAATGGGTTGTCACATCTTTAGGATGGTGAATTTCTTTTGTTATGGCTTATTTGGTTTCACAACCTTTATCGGGACCCAACAAGGTTTCCACAACCAAGTTTGGATCTGACACATTTTGATACTTTAGTTTCGCCATGAGATCTCATAAAATTTTGGAAAGATAGAAGGACATGGAGATTAATTTTAGAACTTCCTAGAGGTTTCAAAACCTCTATCAGAATCCAACAAGGTTTTCAAAATCTATGACTTTTTCGACACAAATTTATAGCTATTTTCAAATTTTTGAAAGTGTCAAAAATGAATTTTAAATGAGAAATTTTGCATGCGCCAAATTTAAGGTGTTCCATTGATGCTCCCTCCCTGAATTAAATTTTATGGGTTATAAATAAATTCAAGGAATTATTAAGAGCCATTTCGATAAGCAACTAATATAGAATTATTAACGAGCAAGGAAGAAGAGAATAGAAAGCTCACAACACTAAATTTCGTCAAAGTGATTGCTATAGATAGAGTAAAGGTGTTTATTATCTTTCTTCCATAATTCATGGTGTACTAGAAATTGAATTGAGATAATATGCGAGACATAGACAAGATATAGAAATTTGGAAAGAAATTTGAAGCTCTGATGTAACCATAATTATTCCTTAGAATTTTATATTCCTCATGAAAAAATGAAATTCAAATACCTAGGATATAAATATTTATCGATTTTGTCTAGAACTATCTCAAAAATAAGAAACACAAAGTTGGTTCATGCAAATTTTCAAGATTTTTGGGAAAGAACTGGAAGAGAAAACCGATCTCTCATTACACAGAGACTGATTGACAGCGGATTGCTACAAGAAACTATATTTCCTATAGTATTACATGCACATAATTGGTTCTAGAATGCATGAACCATTATAATTCATAGGCCTATGTAGTGAGAACTAGTGACAATAGGTTGGTGGTTAGATTAAGTGGCAACACATTTAACACTTTCCTTTTACTACCCCAAAGAGATGAATTTTCTCCTATTGATTATATGGCAGCTTAACAATATTTCACTAAGAATAAGAGCCAATGCAAGAATACAATCATTCAACAATAGTTAGAAATAATTAAGAAAGGAAAGTCCCAATTACCTAAAAAGTTGCATCAGTCTCATTTCACAAATGAAATTTTAGATATATAGTCCTCCTTCATAGACTAAAAGGTAATAAAAATGCACATGATTTTAAGGAGTGGATGTATTTATTCATTGTTGTGATAATTCATGGGAAAAAATTCATTGGTTGGGGCACTTTAATTAGCAACACAATTCAATTGGAAATCACCCATTTCTAGCTACATGAGGCTTTTTATATGTCCTCTACCTTTTCTATGCCATTTCTTGCACAAGGCCTTGGCCAAGACTCAGTTTGGTAGGTGTTCTTGATGATTCCATCCAAATATATGATTATTATACTCAGTTTTAGTTGGAAAGAAGTCATATGAGTTTTAGAAGGGTAAATGATGCCTTTACCATGAAAGTGGTGAGAGAGATATAGGTTTGAGAATAACCATTGAGGCTTCCCAACATATTAATAAATATGGGAGCTATTTCATTAATTTTAAAGGTTTATTTATATAAGAGTTGGAGGTTTTGATGGATTTCCCTACAAGTTGTTAGAGTGCGTTGATGCCAAATCTATCCTCATTGAGATATGAGATATACAACATGAAACATGTAGAGGGAAAGACCCAAAATACTACACACAACACCAAGAAGAGGAACAAACCTTACAAATTCCAACACACGCTTGACCTAGTCTCAAACTATCTTCACACCTTCAATATTTTATGAACATCATCCACATGCTTTGTAAATACAAGTTAGGTCAACCATAAACAAGAAACTATGAAACTTGTAGCATGCCAGCGTTCACATCCATTGGTGATACACAAAAAGATAAAACATACCTCAGTTGGCCTCAACAAAAGCATATCTTCACAAAATGACTTGAAACATTTGTGCGATAATGAAAACAAAAAATATCTCCATGTGCTTCAACCCTTAGGCACTATGAGACACATGGAGTGTCCACACAAACTCATACAACTAAAATTCACAACCTTCTATTGGTACAAGTAGACAATTATTAAAGCCAACCACCAGAAAACACAATCTTATATACTGTCACTTATAAATTTCTCTACGGAAGGAATATTGACATGAAAACTTTGATATGACACCTTCACATCTCCATGTGCTTAACTTCTAAACTGCAAGACTAGATCTTGCTCTACTAAAAGATGTGGACCAAAATAATGTATCTTTGCCTTAGAATATATATTGTGGATGCCTTAGACAAAACTTCTATAACTTTTCACTAAGTGTGGTACACCAAATGGGAAAAATATCATTTTAGGAAACAATCTAGTCGTGCATTAAAATGGGAAGGTGTGGCTTCATTGGTTAAAGAAGCTCATTGTAATGGAGATTCTAATGTTACACAAACGGAAATTGATTTAGCATATGGTTTAAGAGATAAACAAGTATGTATAAATATATTAATCACCCATATTATTTAATTATTTTCAAGTATATTGATGTATATATATATCTTGAGATTGTTTTCTTTGCATACATTCGGCCAAGAATAAATATGTTTATCAATTGATGATATTGCAATAATTTTTACATGTTTGACATATTGCAGATGAAACACCACAAGGCTATGTGTGCAATGGTTGTAAATTTTGAATCAAAATGTTGGATGACATGAAGAATTTTTTTGATTCTAGTATAATTAGTCTTTCAGGGTGACTAATTTTTCATCTAGAAGCAACATACATCAAGTTTCAGAAAATTGATACTATGGGATTTTGGATGATATACTTGAGGTGTATTTAAGTCCTTGAGATTAATTTTGTTCATCGTCCTATGGTACAGGCTACGATTGAATGAAAATGATCCCGAGAGAACTATTATTGAACATGATAATGGATTTACCATAGTTAATACAAGGTTGATCAAGCAAGCTAGAAATGAGCCTTATGTTCTTCCAAGCCAATGTGAATAGGTATTTTACTCAGAGGTTTCAGGTAAACCGGGTTGGTCATTTGTTGTTAGACATGATCCAAGAGGAAGGCCGGTAAAGTATAATGTGGTGGAGAAGAAGATACCAAAGAACTAGAAGATGATGTAGATGACGATCAGGATCAACGGTTAGTTGATGATGTCACGAAGAAAGATGTGAAGAAGAGGAGCAGATGATGATGTAGAGTTAATGTTCATGAAGATGATATCTGTGTGGATGATGACATTATCGAAACTGATATCAATGACGATGATGATGATATAACCAATCCTTACAATGTTGAATCTAGATCGGATGATACAGATAAAGAGTTGGATGAAGAAGAAGATCAATGACATTGAAATGTATAAGTTATGTGATTATATTATCTATTTGATATTAATTTCTTCATAAGTTATATTTGACTATGTAGTTTACATAATTAATTTAATGATGTACTTTTTTAATGTTTGAAAGGTTAAAAAATTAAAACATTTCAATAGTGATGTTAACAACCTTAAAATTAGTGTGTTTTATGTTTCATGTGATCATAAGAGATTAAAAAGTCATTTGTAGAGGTGGTTGTTAAGTGGTTGACGTGTATGTTGGTTCTTTTTACAATGTAACCAGGTTTCTTATGATTTCCGAATTCCAATCAAAGGCAGCTCAAGGACTGGATGGCAAGGACTTTAAAATCCTCCTACACTTCGAGCTCTGCAAGACCTGGGAGGGTGATCCCTTAATGTGTTTACAACCTTTGCACCATTATTATAAACATTAACAATAGCAGATGATCTCACTTAATAGCTCAACACGATAAGATAATATCCTTCGTGGTTGTTCTTAAAACAATATCAACTATACGGGCATGAGATAATAAACACAATCCATTGGCATAAGATAGTCAATGATTTTGCAATTTGTATAGCAAACTCTAGGAAAAGACAAACAAACTCTTGAACTACAGAATAATTTACAACTTAGATGAGTGCCATATGTCATTATCAGGAGTCAAATTCATAAGCATATGAGGGACTTTATAATGAATTTAATACATCACATATAAGATCCCTAACAATATTGCATTACAATTTCATCAGTATGCATTCTAACCCAATACTACTTATCAAATCCTTATATAGCACATATCCGCCTATAATCCTATTCAAGCATTTTGATTAATTTGTTGAATTAAAGCTAAAATAGAATCATACACACCACAACAACGAGATGGATAAAACAACCCTTAGTTATTTCATTGAAAGTTTAGATATGCATGTACAATGGAGAGACATGACCTCGAATTTTCATTTCAACTCAAATGCTAGTACTGTTATACAACATTAAATCTCTGTGAACTCAAAACCTGTTACATAATGACTCAAAACCTAAATTGCATTTCTCTAAAACCATCGGACTTTACAATTCGCTCTACAACTTCACCTAGACTCAACAAAAATTATCTAACTTGCTAACCCATACTTCTAACATTGAAATCCTTCTTATAGAAAATGAAGGAGCAAACAAGCACTAGGCCAGAAAGTACACCTATCACCAGTCAATTGGAGCACCTGGTGATATTCCAAAATTTGTTACAACAACCACCACTTTGAAAAATATTCTTGTTCAAAAATCATTACAACAGCAATCATCCTGGAGCATATTCTTGTTCATCATGTCGGCATAGGAAGGTTGATGCAATGACAAAAAACCACGCGAAACCCATGCCAAGAAAGGAATCCATACAAAACTAGAAACGTTGTAACTGTAGTATCTGATTTGCCACTTGTCGGTAGCCCACTCTTTTTACTCATCATCATTCAAATACTTAGCCACCCACCTCTGCTATTCTTCGCCAGTTGGCCAGTCAAAATTATTCACCTCTTTTACCTTTGTACTTTTGATTTCCCCCTACTCATCAGTTATATCAGGTAATAGTGTGTTACCCCAATCATTGAAGTTTTTTACCAATTCCCTAATCTTCCTACTTCGATCATCTAGTAAGGTTTGAAAACCTTGCAATGATTTAACTAATATATAAGTAAGCTTCAATGATTGGGGCCTATTATTTACATCAAACCTTGAGGCTTTATTAATAACATCTAGATTATTTTCCCTATGGATCCAATTTTGAATTATTGGAATCACTATCCCCTGATCCCTATCAATATTATTTATTGCTTCAAATAGCAAAGAATATAAAGAATGTATAGAGGGCAGTTTATTATCCACCTTTTCATTTAAATGCTCTAAAACAAGAGTAACAATTTATTTTTCTTTTGAAAGAAAACCCTCCTCTTTTACCCTAAGTGATGTCTATAATTGATCAATTTTCTGCATGAGTTGTGTCTTTGTTGGATCAACAGAGCACTATGTTTGTTCATCAACTTGTTCTAGAGGAGGGGTAAGAGCAGGATTTTGAATGGGAGACCCCGCTTTAGAAACATTTGAAGAAGCAGGAGGCATTGACCCTACTATGGGAGGTGATGTGCTGGTTCCTGGAGCATTGGATGTTTCCCCAGTATGTCTATACTTGAACCTTTCTACTTTAGTTTGTAGCTCAACATTCCTCTATTGCATTTTACTATATTCTTCAATTAAAATGTTATACTTCTCCATTAGGCTCTTTCTTTTAACCTCCTCCCTTTCAGCAGTCTTTTGGGTCAACTTGGCCACATTCATGGTTAAACTAGTGGATTTGGTTGTTGTAGTCTCTAAAGCCCTCTTTATTATTAATCCTCTTTTGAAATTTGGATTAATATCAGCAATGTCTAGCTTTCTTCCTTGTGGAGCGAATGCCCAAATTGCCAAGGTCTCATATTCTTCACTGAAGGCAGATTTTTGTAATGCTACCTTAACTTCTTCTTCAGAATCCTAAAATGGATTCTTGGACTTCATAATGGCATTGAAAGCCACTGCATCTGTGATGTCCCATTTAGGAAAAATCAAAACACCAGCTTGATTCACTAGTTGTCTTCCTTCTTTAGGAGTGATGTTTTCGAACTCTTCCATTAGTTCAACTTTCACTTCTTCATCATTCTCCCGATCTGCCTGTCGAGCCTTAGTTCTCTTCTCTCCTTGCATTTATTTTGATATTCCTCAAATTTCATCCTCCATGCCAATTGCAAGAATACAGGAGTCTTTACAAATGCATTGTCATCTAAGAACTCCTTGCAAGCCTCCATTCTTGCATCCTACACACTCTTACCTTTCATATCTAAATCGGATAGAACCAATTTAGCTGACCTAGGAGGGGATGGCATACCAACCTGCATGTCTTGATTAGTAACAATAATTTCATCTGTGAGATCCTTAGGTAGGTGATCAGTTCTTTGCCTCTTAGGGCTTGGCTCAGGTAGTGGTGATGGGGGACTGCGCTCTGGTGAAGATTTTAATTCAATTATTTTGATAGCCCCAGGTACTTTGAATTTTGGGCCTAGTCATGAAGGCACCTTCATTATTTTCTTCCCTTTTCTGTCTACTTCTTCCTTGTCACTGCCAATATCTCTTTTCCTCCTATACATGGGCTACCTTTCTGTAGGCTGACATACTGACCTTGTTTCAATTGGCATATCACTTTGTCCTTGCATATCTAGACTTAGCCTTAAATTTATCTTTTTGGTTTTCAAGGTGTCCATTATCTCCTTGAAATTCTTCATTAAAAACTCAATTCTCTTGTGGTATGGAGTGAATTCCATCAATGGATCATACGTCAGATCCATTTCATGCACAATATCTAATAGTTTACTATAAACTATCCACTTTTCCTTGTTCAATTCCTATCTATTTAAATCAAATTCATTCTTGATCAGGTCCTTGTAGGAAGTGAACTCGTATTGCAATTTTCACTTTTTTTATTCTTATGCGAAAAAAACAAAAGAAACCTTGAAGGATCATGTTGGCTTCCATGGTAAATCTCAATGGTAATCAACAAGAATTTGTCAAAATGTGTCGGTAGCCTCCCTTTGAAAATGTAAAGTCAGAACCTCACATGTCAGGGAATAATTTCCTTTTCATTTTGTTAAGGTTATCTTCATGAGGCCCTTTATGCATACATAACTTACACGCAAACCCTAGTCTTGGTGGCACGTATAGCAGCGGTATGTTCCAAGGGTTCACCCAATCCCATATATTCTCAAAGAGCAGTCTTGACTAGATATGGATAATATTGATTATGTAAACCGGTTTCTCTCTCCCCTTTGGCCTAAGGAAATCATGCAATTCCTTAGGGATCCTAGGTACATTCACCATCAATCTAGCCCTTAATATGGAATCAAAACAATTATCAAATTACATAGCGGTGCTTTCTTTATTCACCAGGGAAAAATATGCAGCCCATATCTGTACTATAAATCTTTCTCCATTAATTGATTGTCTTAAGTTCATCTTCTCAGCAAAGAAATTAGCATTCCTAAACAATAACATATGCATCAACATTGAATACCAAAATAATTGAGTACGAGTATCACCATTTTGTAGCTTTGACAGTCCTTCATCTATCCTCTCCACCAAAAAAGAAGCAAAGTCATATGTTACAGAGAAGTTAGGGTGTTGTATTTGCACCCCCATGAACATGTATGCAATCGACATTACTGCACTAGGGTTGAAACCAAAAATCTGACATAGTGAATAGAAAGTAGCTAGGAAAGGCTTTCCAAAATAATTCAATTTGAAGGGTTCTTGGTCACTAGGGCTAATGTGAAATTGTGAACCCCCTGCCTTAACCAAATAAGGTGGAAGAAACTTAACCCTAAAAAGGTATTGTAATTTTGTATACTCCTGCTTCATTTCTTCAAGATTAATAGGAACCAAGTCATCACTTAGCTCACTCAAATCAAAAGTCTGTTGGATAACATCTCTGTTAATTTCTAATAGAACCCCTCCATCATTATCTCTGATTACCTGTGATAGGGTCATATCTTTTGGCCACTGCTCTAAGTAAGTCCACATCAGGGAACACATTTGGAACAACCAGCTTTCCCATGTCATACATCCATCCATTTGAAAAAGGATGAGGAAAATTCCTCTGTCCATACTATAATCTGAACATTTCTAAGCTTGTGAGTGGAACCCTAGCATCAGTAATGTTGGAATTATTACACACCAACCCCTCCCCTAGGATTTTCCCTCACAACAACACCAAACCTTTCCTTCTCCCATTTGTTGATAATGGAAATTGATCTAGGAAATCATCGTACAAGTTTCTTTTCAAATACTCAATGTGGCCAAAGTGCTGCTTGGTTGGCGCCATTTTAGACAAACTAGGGCCTCACTACAATGTTACACTTCAAGTGGCTATGACTAAGCAGAGATAGGAAATTACAGAGTAAAAATACCACAATTCCTCACAATTTATGACTAAACAATAGCCCTAACAAAATATTTTAATGAACTCAGTGACAAGCATAGTAGACCCCCTTTCCCAAATTTAGGTGCAAAATGACTGCGAAATAGAGAAAATTAACTCACGGCTTCTTTCATACAAACTCAAATTTCTGGCTACAACTGGTCATAATTTCACCTTTGGCTCTGAAACTATTTTCACGAAATACTTGGATGCTTTGTGATACAAATGAGACAAGTAAATTGATTTTATGTCAATCAAATCTTGGCAGTAGATTTTTCATCAGCCATTAAAGCCCACTTGTAGGCTACATGAAGGGCTCCAGCCATAATTTGATACATATTTAAACTTAAGCTATTGATCCTTTAGTTTGATCAACTCATTGACGACCATCTTCAAAACAGGCTGACATAATCACCAACATGGCAATAAAGGGGCCCACTATGTCATACACCGCGAACAAATGCCATGTGGCGGTTGCCCGCGATATCGTAATCCTTTGATTTACCATCATGGGATGGCAGGCACTGTCAATCTTCTTACCATAAATCTTGCTCCTTCAAAAATGGTCACCATCCTTTCCTTTAACTATCGAGTAGCTTTTCCCTTAAAATCATAACATCTACATTGAAATAAAACATGTGCATCTTATAAGCGCATTAGTAATCAGCCTCGTAATACATTTAAAACCGGCGAACACTTTCTTCATGCCTTAGGCTTCATTGGATGGGACACGTGGCAGGCACTTGCGACATTGTGATCCTAAAAATTCCTAATCGTAGGATGGTAGGCACCGTCAATCTTGAAGAGACAACTCATCAATGGTCACGCAGATTTCATCCTTTAGGAAGGGCACATGGCACTCACCCATGATATCACGATCACTGTAATCCCTGATCACGGGATAGTGGGCATCGTTGATCTGGTTCCTTTAACATAATCCCTAGCCATGTCGTTAACCTTTGAGTAGCTTTTCCAGTGAGATTATAACATATCTGTTTATTTAAAACATGTGCATCTTGAGAACACTTTAGTAATCTGCCCCTTAATACATTTAAAGCCTGCTAGTGTTTCCTTTACTCTTTAGGCTTCATCGGATGAGACATGTGGCACCCACCTATGATTTCACAAAATCAACTAGCTTCATCGGGACTAGCGGGGAATGACTCGAGATCTAGTGGTTGGTGGTGACAAACAAATTTGATCCCCAGAATGGGACCCGGTGGCGCATTCGCTCGTGATTTCCGCGATCCTTCAATTCAGAATCACGGATGAGGTGGGTTGGATTGATATCTGCGAGGAAATAGATCAATGGCACTAAATCAACCACTTGCAAGAAAAAAACATTCCATTTAAAAGGAGGTGGGCATTACTAGGCAGGATAACAAAATAAAAAAAATTATATTTATGAAGAAAAATAAAATAAATTTACAATTTGTTTTATAATTTCCTTTAATAAATGTATGTTCACTCATTAAGTTGTATTTTTTTTTACAATCTTCACATTTTTATTTTAGATGTTTGTTTATAAAACTCTAAAGATGCATTAAAATATATAGAAATATTTTTCATTATATTATATAGCATTCGTAACATTAAATTAACATAGAATAATTTCACAATATCACTTAACCAATCAAGAAAAAATTTAATCATTACTATGCAACATTATTCTCACATCAAACTAACAAATAAACATTGATTTTTTTTTTATCTTTTTATCTTATAACATTTATAACTTAAACCTCTTATACACAATATCAACTTAATTATAAAAAACACATAAAATTATTTATATGCAACTTAAATTTTTTAACAATTTAATATAATTAAGAAAAAATAAATAAGAATTATAGATAAATTTATGAAATATTGATTTACTTATCAAGAAAAAATTAATGATAAATTTACTTATTATAGAAAAATTTACTTACCAATCTATTTTAACCATCAAAAAAAAATTAATCATTAGTGATTGCAACATTATTGGCACATCTTTTAAACTGACAAATAAACATTGAAAACACATTTATTTTTTATATTATAACATTCATAACTGAAACCTTTTTATACACAATGTCAAGTTAACTATAAATTCTATAGAGTTTAGAATTGCTATATCTCTCATTTATCAACATAGGTAAATTTTAAAATATTTTAAATTATATAATTTCAAAAAAAAATTGAATGAATTTATAGAAGATTATTTTTATTAAAGTGATAGAATCTAATCCCAATGCTAACATTAATTATAAGTCTAACCATAACCCCAACCCTAAAACTAACACTAATTAACTTCAAACCTAACTCTAATTTTATATTTAACCCTAAACATAACTATGATTCTAAAACTAACATTAATGAAACCTAATTGAACCACAACCCTAACCCTAATACTAACCC
>VDFB02023139.1:0-10493 GCA_007258455.2 Sequoia sempervirens
GTAACTCATATGTGTGACACTCTTCCTACACCAACAGTCAGTCAGACAGTTAGTGTGTGGTGTACTAATGATGTACTTGATCTTTGTTATCTGGAAGCAATGTAACCGTCTTGTGAGATTTTAGTATAATTAGTTTGAAATTAAATAATTTTTTGTACAAATGTTTTTTTTATGATGTATTGAGATTAGTCATAATCTCACTTATTGTAAGATGTAATTGTAACTTGATTCCATCTTTATTTATAATTATATCATTCTTTGGAGTAAAGTTTATCCTTAAGCTTTTTGTATCGTGCATTAGTAATATGATGTTTACTTGGTTTTGTTTAAGTAGCGACGTCGAGGGACCTTGAGGACATAAATATGTGGTACTTATGTTTTTATGTTAATCGAATGACCTTTCAAAAAAAAAATTGTTCGGTTAATTCGTTAGTTATGTGTTGTTTTCTAGGTTCCCTGGCGGGGTGTTACACAATAGGGTGTTGTCTCGGGAGATCAAGGTCTAACAAGTTTGGCATGTAGTTTATGCAATGACAGGCCCTACTTAGATGGGTAGTGTGATGATGACTTGTGATACCCGCTCTTTATCATCATATTCTCTAATGGTGGTACTCTTCATTTTCTCAATAGTATCCTCTGAATAGCCCAGGTTCTTGATCAACTGAAGGGTACAAATATTCAGACCTACACCTCCATCTACTAAGACTGTTTTAACCTTGTTCTTCTGAATAATGAACTCGAGGTGCAAAGCACGGTTATGAGTTGGGTTGATGGTAAGTCTTGTTCTGAAAACGTGAGAAGATAATTAGTGATATGCCCAACCATAGCTTGAAACTTCTTTGTATCAATATCTTCGAGGATGGATGATGAAGATAAAGTCTCCTCTAAGATTTTCCTATGTGTAGGCGATAGCCTTAATAGTTCCAAGATTGATATTTGTGTTGGGGTCTTTTTAAGTTGTTCTAGGAGATTGTACTTGCTAGGGTTTGATGTTGGAAAAGTAGGTTGTGACCTAGATTGAGATGGGACTCCTTGGATGGTGACCTTGCCACATTGTGTGGTGATTCCACACTCCACACTAGGCCCTTTGATGGTAACGATGATGATGACACTATCACAGGAAGTGACCACATTGTAATAGGTATGTTGCACGTTTATGTAATCCTTAGCTTTTATAGTGTTGTTTCCTTTGCTATGATCTAGAATAGGGTTCTTGTATATATTAAGATCTTGATTGTTGGCTGGTATTTCAACAAATATGGCCTCACTCTCTATAAGATCTTGGATAATATTTTTGAGCCTCACACATTTCATTGTTTTGTGCCCTTTGATTTTATGAAAGTCATAAAAGTCTTTGTCATTGTACTAGGGCGGTTTATCCTATGGTTCTTGGTAGTTCTCAAAATTTGGAAGCGTTATTAGGTTTGACTCTACCAATTTCTTCATGATGGTCTCAATAGGTTCTGACACTTGTGTGTACTTTCATTTTGGATAGTTATTCTTGTTAGGGGCTCATCTTTGTTGCATTTCAGTGTTATTGATCTAATTGTTTTGAGGTGGTGTTGTTTGCTGCAAAGTTGGTTGAATGTTAGCTATTTGATTGTTGTTTGGCCTAGGAGCACTTAGGACCACTTTAGCATCTACCACACCATCATTTGTTACATTATTGTTCTTATCCCAGACATGAGGTTTGTCATTCAAATTGGTTGATGATGGTTGTCTTTGTAAGATTAAGTATTTCTCTGTGAGATTAGAGATCTCTTGATGTTAAGGGCTCTAGGGACAAGCTCGTCATAAGAGGTAATGCATTTCATCTTTAAGTGAAAGGATAGATCTAGATCTAGATTTTCTATGATGATCCCCACTTGTTTCTCATTAGGAATTGGCCACTTTCTCTTACTAGCTCTTTTCCTCCATCACTGTAAGAAATTAGCGAAGGATTCTCCTTTGTTCTGTTTGAGAGTTGTTATCATGGAATCTAGCAACACTTGATTCATGGATAACCCCTTACAAAACTTGTCCATTTCGTAGCCCCGTGTACTTCAAGCACGCAAAATAAGGTGAAATCAAATTCACCTCGATGCACAGTCCAAAATATCAAACAGTTCGTTTGAGTGTTTTCGCTCGTCCGTCTTTTGAAGAGCTTCAAAATGAGTATCTTCGTGAACTCTCAACCCTTGAGAGTTAGTCAAATTGTGAAACATGTTGGAGTGCCAAAAATCAGTGCTCCTACATGTGCCTTAGCTAAAATTTCACTCCAAGTGTTGGAGCGCTAAAAATCATTGCTCCTACACGTTGTTTAAGTTTGTAATATGCACAAGCGTTGATTTTTTAGTGCTCGTGCATATGTTTTTCCTTAAAGTCCTCTGTAATTAATGTGACTCCAAGTTGCATTAATGATATTATTAAAAGAATTTTAAAGTGTTTTTGAGTTAATCATCTTCATTCTAACTTGTCATTCCCTCCTCTGTGTGCTGGACGATTTTCAAACTCTTGCAACTCGTCTTTGACAATCTTTCAAGCTTCCAACTAGGTTTTTTGAAGTTTTTACCAAGTATGTTGTTGCTTCTCCTCTTTCGTCGTTTTCCTCATTCTATTATCTTTTTAAACTCTTTATATTCTTTTTCAATGTCATCATTTATGTTCTCTGTGTTTAGGGTTTATCTTTTCATCTTTCAAATTCATCTTCCTCTTGTAAAGTCATGCCTTGCTTTTCTTGCTATCCCTTTTTGCACATCATGCCCTAGGTTTGTGAGAACACAAGATTTCAGCGCATATCTTCAAAAAAAAATTCCATTACTCTTTGTCTAGTTTTTCCCTTATTGTCAAAGTGTTTTAGATTTTTGCCATGTTTTTAAAAAATGATAAACACTTCATTTTCTGCGAACAAGGTTTTCTCAATTTGAAATGCTCGAGTGGTGAAATTCACTGCCATTACACCAAGGTCTTTCCTAAAGCCTTCAATGTCAAAGCAACGCTTTTATCCGCCATTGCAGTCAAGAGTTTTTCACTAACTCCACATGTAAGAGCGGTGAAAATCACCTCTCCTACATGGAGTTTCATAACTTGAAAATGTTAGAGCGGTAAAAGAGTCCACTTGAACACTTAACTATTGAAGGAGGATGGACATGCGTGAGCGCTAAAATTCAGCGCTCGAGCATAAACTTGACTTTCTATTACATGCACCACTGTTAATTTTAAGCACTTATACACTTGTTATCTCCCCTACATACAAAACAGTGACCTCAAGATGTAGGAGCGCTGATTTTCGACGCCCCTACACAAATGGTAAGTTTTCCTTCTAACGCTTTGAAATCACTCCGCTTGTGCTTTGAACCCCATTTCTTTGCTCACACTCCATTTTTCGTGCAAAATAGATCGTTCACACTTGCTCCGAATTGCCTACTTACTTCATGCTTCCTAACGTTGTGTTTTCTTTGTTGGTGTGAATAGTTGTCTTGTACCTAGCTAATTCACTCACTAGGTAATTAGGGGACATATTCACATGTTAAGTTTACTTAGGATATAAGATTCTTTCTAGAAGTATTAGTTGGCTTTTCTAGAACTTATCTTATCTAGCTATATTGCATGATTCCTAGGTAGTTAGTTGTCTCATGCCATAGGATTAAGAAACTTGTCATAATCTTGTCTAATCCTGTCTCTCAACCTTGCCTTATAAGCAAGGCATCTCATGTACTTTTGAATTCAATCATATTCAACCATTAATCAATCTTTCATTGTGAAGCAAGCTTTCTTGCCATTCTCTCTCTTGTGGAAGTGGTTTTGGTCTAGAAACTATTCCTGGGGGTGTTGGGGAGTCACCATTTCCTCCCACATGGTATTAGAGCTCCAGGTGTTGCAAATTCCTTCCCAGATCTGAGGGTATTGTGTTGGCTTGAAGTTTTTTGCTGCGTGCAGATTAGGGTTTCAATAGCCTCACGGTTGAGATCAAAAGGTTCTGCAGATGAATTTTGATTGTAAATTTGTCCATTTTGGGTAAAGTTGTTTTTGAGGATTTTTTTGCTAGGATAGCCTCCCAAGTGGTACATTTTTCCTATTTTCACAAAAAAATATTTCTTAAAATATTTTCTGTTGTATTTGATTAATAAATTTGGGGAAACTTTATATTTGAATCGGGCACATATTTGCGTAAATGTTTTGGGCATATTTTTATTTTTGCGGGCCTTTATATCTTCTATGGACATTTTATTCTTTGGCGGATTAAATAGTTTGGAGAAGGCATTTGACAGACCTTTTAGTAGGTCACATTGCAGGCTTCCTCATGTACCTATATTGGTATAAGATCTGCATCGGCATTTAAGCCGCTTCCGTGCTTGGTCGTTTCCATCGCCAGTCACAATTATTCATAGGTACTTCAACATCTAGTTCGGTCCCATTCTTGCCTTCATTGCTATTGGTGGGGGGTCATATCTATTGGGGCCAACACCTAGAGTACTGTTCGATCTGAAGCAACCCATATTCAAATCGATCAGTACCTCATTAGGCACTGTCACATCCATGTACCTCATATTTCATCAGCGGGGTTGTCAAATTTGTCTTCCACTGTTGGCATACATCAGTCAAGCCCCGATCGCAGTCAAATCTAGGGCTTTATTCAAAGTGCCTGGTCACAAAAATTGGCGCATCCATTAGGGGTTGTCGACTTTAGTCATTGATCGGCGTCCTATATTACCAGTGGCAACATCTATTACTGGCGGAATTACCATCGACCTCGGCTAGGTACGACATACATATGGTACAAATCACCATTTAAATCACAGGTATTAAGGTATATACAAGTTGTCAAGTCTGCATTTATTTGTATTGCCAGCCGACCTTTTTTCCTGGCTGTCCATTGATTGGTTGTATCGGCAAGTTTTTTTAATATTGAAAAGTCTTAAAACTTTGTTTGATAATTTAAGCTGACCGATTAGTTTTGTAAGCCGACTATTATCTTGTATTGGTTGATGGGTTTTCTAGCACCTTGTGGGGTATTTTATTTTTTTGCTTTGCCAGCAGCTGTGGTCACATGGAGGACCAAAGTTTAGCACCTGGATGCCTGAATTTAGCACCGATTTAGTCTTGGTCGTGCCTGATTTTGCCCCAAGTTCCCTTTTACGGGCCTTTTTTTCATTTTTTTATAACTTTTGAAAATAGAGGTCATTTTTCAAAAACGAGGTATCGTTGGAAAGCTGGAAGTGTCAAATTTTCAGTGTTGCAAATATTTTGAAGGGATTTTGCAGTTTTGTGCCATTTTTTTCCAGGTTGAAGACAAATCTCCATTTTTGGCCTTCAGAGCTCATACCTTTGTAAATGGGTTTCTTAATTACTTTGGAGAAAGGGAACTATAGGCAATGGAGTAATTTAATTCTCTCTCATCTTGGTGAGTGGAATCTATTGTCATATTTTTAAAATAAAGTTCCTTGTCCTAGCATAGATGTTGAGTATTGCATTTGTAAAGGCTTTAGGGCTAGAGTCTTTAGAGTTATTTTTGAAAATTTAAATGATGAAATTTTGGAGACACACTTATTCACTTCAAATGTCCTCATGCTCTCTGGACTCACATTAGAGAGGTATATGGAGACCATGATTCTTCTCCATCTCTTGAAGTTCCTCTTTCCAACTCCAATGTGCTTCTTCATTCTTCAGAGTTGGTAACCCATGCTTGTGATCCTTTGGAGGAGATTGCAGACGCTTTAGAGGTTACTGATTCTTCATCTTCTATTGATGATTCATTGAGTACTTCCAGTGATTCATTGCAACATGTATCTGATAGTCTTCCTGGTTGGGATTCCTATTTGACAGACATTGCTTCTTTGTTTGTGGAGTCTCACATTTCAGATTTGAAAGACCAATTTGAGGGTTTAGCTCTCCTATTTGATGATAGTCATGGATCCAATATTATCCCTTCATGTTTGTCTTCAGAGTTTGTTCAAGATCAGTTCACACTTGTTCCTGGTTTGTCACAGTTTGTTGTGATTGGGCATGTACCTAATTGGATTGTGACATCATCTTCATCATCCAAGAACTTGGCAACACATGAGCAGATTTTAGAGACATAATCTTCATACATATGGATTCCTCTTCCTCCTAATTCCTATCCTGAATGGGAAGCATTCCTGCAGTTATACTTGGTATATCTTATTCCTAAGGGGAGAAACATTTTTTAAAGGCATTGGATTATGTTTTGTCTTTAGACATTAACCATACTTGTAGGTGATTACATATTGTGGGGGGGATATATTATCTCTCTTTTTCCATCTTATGGGGGGTTTATTGATTGTATATACATGATGGATGTAGTCCTTAGGAGGTGTCATTGAATCCTCCATACATCATGTTTTTTTTTTCTCTCTTTTGGAGAGGAGTTTTGTCCCACTGGGTTTTCTCCTTTTCTCCACTTGTGAGAGATTTTTTGCATTTTCATTTGTAAATGGGTACCTAATATGGCCTAGTAGTCGGGACCCATAGTCATCTCATGTACTTTTGAATTCAATCATATTCAACCATTAATCAATCTTGCATTGTGAAGCAATCTTTCTTACCATTCTCTCTCTTGTGGAAGTGGTTTTCATCTAGCAACTGTTCTTGGGGGTGTTGGGGAGTCACCATTTACTCCCACATTCTTCTAGCATTTGTTGATTCACCATTCTTGCAGTTTCTCTCAAAATCTTGTCAAGAGACCTGAAGGTGATATCCTTTGATCCTAATTCTTCTAGATGACAGCAAAGAAGCCTCCATCGTCTTCTAAGAAAGAGGGAAAAATGAAATATAAGTACCAAGGTGTCTTTTTTCCTACTGTGGCCATCTCGAAGGTGGATGAAATCAAGGACACCAAAGTTGGTCATTAGGACCTTGAAGAATTTTTAAAGATAATTGAGAAAAAGCCTTTGGAAGACAACTTGAGAGCCATTGTCCATAGCAATTTTCACCTAGTGTCCACATTCCCGACTTCTGCTCATAATAAAGAGTTTTTTCTCCAGGTTGCATCTCACTACATCAGAGATAGAAAAAGTGTAATAGAATCCTCGTGACAAGTCATGATGAGATTGGATCCTAAATTCTTTGGCAATGTTTTCTGGGTTCCCCAAATGGAACAATACACAAATATTTTAATGCAACAGGCACAGGAAGTTTATGATCAAAATCCAGCCAAAGCTAAAAATTTGATTAATAGTTAATGGTTGAAAACACCTAGGCCCACTATCTCAAGATGGCCAAATTGGCTTCCTCAAAGTGACTTTAAAGAGGATGTCAGGAATATGATTACTCTCTTGAGTAGGGTTAAAGGATTGCTCAAGTCATCTCATTTTTAGGAGTTGATGTATGAATACATTCAGATCATTAGGAGAAAGAAAGCTCATATTGATTGGGGAACCCAAATCAGTGATGAAATTCATGAACAATTGATAAATGTGCCAACCACTCTAAATTTCTACATGACTTCTTATTTGGTGTATGCTGTTGCTATGATGAGGAAATTTCTAGGGCTATCTATAAAGGGAAACTGACATTCTATACCAGTATATGAATATTTTTATCAGTTGAAATTGAAAGAAAGTCTTCATCATTTCAAAAGGGTTACAAATGCCTTGTTTGTACCTCTATTGTTTATTTTTGACCCAACTCTCGAAAAGAAGAGGGTGTTGGATGAGGCATACAAAGTGGTGAGTAAGGTTGGTTGTATCTTTTTACAATTTCCAACTTTCACTTATATGAGGGTAGGTTGGTATACTGGGTGCCCTTACATGCTGCCTGGATATCTCTCAGATAAGTGGATACTCATGGAGTTGTGCATACATATAATATAAGTCAACAAGGAACACATGAGAATTCACAAACCAGGTTTCAAGTTCCCGCTGACAATTGGAAGGTATACTATTCACAGTGTACTAAAGGAAAAGTTAGTCTATGCAGAGATGCAAATCGTAACTATCAGGACATGCAAATATAGATTTGACTTTGATAACCGAGATGTGAAGAGAAAATTGAAAAAGGATCACATGCATGTCTATCCTTTCAAATACATATGGGATGACTATAGGGATGAAGAAGACATCCACAAAATGGACTTTTGCAAGCTAACATTAGAGAAAATTAGAGAGCTAGGTGTGGCTGATCTATAAGAGGATTTCCAAGATCCTGGCGACATCCTAAACTCTATCTATGAAGAAAATGAGATTGCTAAAAGGCCCTTACCTTTGATTCAATGGTCTAAAAAGGAAAGTATCTCTATCAAGGAAAGGCTTGCTCCCATCTTGCACAACACAGTAGAAAGGTTGCATAATCACGGTTTCCAAATGAAAGCTTTCAAGACTGAATTAGAAGGAGAAGAACTAGGAGCAAAAAACAGTCAACAATAAGACCTCCACTCAAAGAGAAAACAAGCGGCTATTCCATCTTCTTCTTGAAGAGGTCCTAGAATCAAGTTCATTGTTGGCAAGAAAGTTACACAAACTGTTGAAGAACAAGATGCAACAAAATATGAACCTACACATGTAGAAGGAAAAGAGCCTGCTTTTGAAGAAAAAAATTTCAAAGAAGAAGAAGGAAATGAGAGTGAATAATTTGAAGAAGAAGAGTCTGCTGAAGAAGAAGATTTTACAAAAGAAGAGGAATCTAAAAAAGATGAAGGAGAAAAGGAAAGTAATGAGGAAGAATTTGGGCATGATAATGAACAACAACTATCTCCTCATGAGAACATTGTTGAAGATCTTCCCCGAACGTCATCTCTTGTAACTTCAAATATTCCTCATACACCTCCCAATCCTAACACTCCTCCACCTCCTCTTCCTACATAACCTCCTCCCACATCTACCATACATGCAATGAATGTTTCTCATCCCCCTACAACATCAACCATCCTTGCCACTCCTCCTACAATTTCAAATCTACAAATTGTTGATATCTTGTCAAGCTCTCCCTCATCCATCCCAAGTTTGTCATCTCAATATTTTGACATTTCATCTAAAGTTGAATTCGACAGATTTATGAATGAGTCTTTGTAGATTCAACTTGGTATATAGTCTATAAGAGAAATAAGGACATATACTACCCCAATTATTACCATACAAATCATTTCTACAGAAGTGGTTGTGACACAAGAATTGACGGTGAGTCAAGAATCATATACTTTCTCCCTTCCTCCTTGGTTAGTATCTCAAGTATCAAAGTGAAAGAAACAAATGATCTCTCTAGAAGAGCTCGATCTTGAAGAGATAGCCCCTCCAAAATCCAAGGGAAAGAAAAAGGAAAAGGTACATTCAAGGCTTCATGTTGAAAAAACTTGTCATAAGTTTGTACAGATTGATCTACCCCTACAAGAGGAAGGAGATGTAAACATGGAGGACTACATAGTCATGAGAGTCTAGCTCAACAAATTGACAAATGAAAGTGCAAAGGTAGATGTACAGGTGGTCCTGGATGCCTTGGTAGGAAGGCTTGACAAGATGGAACAAGCCCAAAATATTTACAAAGAGAAGGCCGAGCGTTATGAAACTATTTTGAAGTCCTAGCAACCTCTTCGAAATGCTAACTGGTGTATGGTGAAGCCTTGAGGGACTCAGCATGGTGAAAATGGTGGAGAAGTTTTTCCTCTAAGGTAAGTGTTGTATGATTTCATTGAGTAGTGGCTGACATGGTTCTCTAAGTCATAGGTTTACATGGATGAGAGGCCACTTGAATAGCCAAGCTAGGTGGAAACTTGAAAGAAGAAAGCACACACTTTCTAAGCCAATAAAGCCAATGCCTCATTTTGGTCACGAATGAAAGAGGCAAAGTTAAGTAAGTTGGTGGAAGTTGGAGTAATTCCCGAAAAAGAGAAATATGTGGAGGTAAGAGAATCCCTCAAGCACCACATTCAAGTGATCAAGTCTCTTATCGATGATATCCACCAAGTACAAGAAGATGTTGAATGACATCGTGTTATCCTTGAAAATTGAATTAAGGAGTTACCGGGTAGGCTCTTTCATGAAAATCATATTTTCCTTCTAGCCAGTGAAATTTCATAGATCTACAAGGAAGCCATCATGAAGCAAGTGGAGGATGCAATATTTTCAAAGACCTCCATGCATGCAATTTGTGACATATGGCTATCTATTGATAATATCAAGATGCATCTTGACAGGTGAAAGAAGATTCACTCATCTTTTAGAAGATCAATCAACAAAGTTCAAACCATTGTGGATTACACTGTTGGTCTAGATGAGGCATTCGTGTTGGAGACAAAGAAGAGATATGAAGAATTCCGCGCCCAATGCAAGGAACCATGAAGACTTATTTTCATCTCCAGTGTTATATAGTTTTTTCTTTCATTTACACATTTTGTAAATAGTTCTCGACATCTTATATGTCTTTTTCTAAGATGTAATTACATGTAAAAACATAGATGTTTTCCCAAAAATATGGACAACATCTTTGAATAACTCAACTTGCTAGGTGAGATTTTCCTAAATTAGCTCACCTAACTTTCCTAATTTTTCTCATCTACTTTC
>VDFB02023140.1:0-32141 GCA_007258455.2 Sequoia sempervirens
AAAAATGACAAAAAATGAAAACATTGCAAGTTGCATGCTTCGGGTACAAGAAGTTGTCTTTAGCATCATTGGTCTTGGTGAAGTAAAAGAAAATGAGATTGTGAAGAAGGTTATGAGATCTCTCCCTAAATCTTATAGTCATAAGGTGTCTTCCATTAAAGAATCTAAAGACTTGGATCAATACTCTGTTGATGAAATGTTTTGTGCACTTACTGCCTTTGAGATGAGAGAGTTTGATTAAGATGTTCGAAAAAGGGAAGCTGCATTCAAAGCTAACAAAAAGATTGAAGATGATGCTGATCAAAATGATGACTATGATGAAGTTGAAGCAAAAATTTGTGAGAAGATTGAAGAAAGACACTAACAAGTACAAAGATAAGTTACCTTTCAAATGTTTCAATTGTGGAAGAATTGGTTATTTTGCATCTAAATGTCCCTATAAATAATTTGTTGATGATAACAAAAGAGAGAAAATCAAAAGAGGATTTATTCTAAGGAGAGCAGTTGCTTCTTTGAAGATGAAGATAATGATTCAAATGATAAAAATCTATTCATGGCTTTGGAAGGAAAAAGCAACAATATTGGAGAATGTAAAAAGTCTGGAACCTTGCAGAATAGTAATGTTAATGAAAGATCAATGGCAGTATGGAATACCTTTCATGCAAAGGAAGAGGAAAATGCTTGGGTGATTGACAATGGGTGTTCTCACCACATGACTGGTGACAAAAGTAATTTCATCAAACTCAAGAAGGTCAATGGTGGAGCTATTAAGTTTGGTGATGATAAGTCAGGGAAAATATGTGGAAAAGGTGATATAACAATTGATGGAAAGAACAAAACTGAAGATGTCCTTTATGTCAAAGGTCTAAAACATAATCTCTTAAGTGTTATTCAAATGTGCAGTAAAGGATACAATCTTAATTTTCATGCTAATGGATGTGAGATCAGAAAGGAAGGTTTTGGTAAGCTTGTTGCTGAAGGAACAAGGAAAAATGGTAATGTCTATCATCTAATGGAGGCTAATGGAAGAATCTTCTTATTAGCTTAGTCTAGAGAATGTTGGTTGTGACACAAAAAGATGGGGCACATCAACTTTGACAACATGGTGAAGATCGGTTCCTCTCATGTAGTGAGAGATATGCCTAGAATAATAAAGCTTGCAAACACTTTCTGTAAATAATGTCATATGGGAAAGAAAACAAAGACTAGTTTCAAAAGCAAGGAGTGCTTTGTTTCAATACCATTGGAGCTAATCCACATCGATCTATGCGGACCTACAAGGATAAGGAGTCAACAATGTGAAAGGTATATTATGTTGCTTGTAGATGATTACACTAGAATGACTTAGGTTACATTCTTAAGAGAGAAATCAAAATCCTTTGATAAATTTAATATTTTTAAAGCAAAATTTGAAAATGAAATGGATGTTAAGATCAAATGTTTAAGGTTAGATAGAAGAGGTGAATTTACTTCATATGAGTTTGAAATTTTTTGTGAAGATCATGGCATTAGGAGACATTTTTCTGCTCCTAGAACCCCTCAGCAGAATGGGTAGTAGAAAGGAAGAATAGAATAGTGCAAGAAATGGCTAGGAAAATGATGAAAGATGTTGACCTATCAGATATGTATTGGAAGGAAGCAATACATATTGTTTTCTATTTGCTTAAGAGAGTGCAGCTGAGGGTCAACAACAATAAGACCCCTTATGAGATGTGGTATGGAAGACCTCCCACTATTAGATATTTCAAAATCTTTGGCAACAAATGTTACATCAAAAGAGATGAAGGAGACCTTAGAAAGTTTGATTCAAGGTGTGATAAAGGAATCTTTCTTGGTTATTCAACCAGAAGCAAGGAATACATATGCTACAACAAGAGATTGGGAAAGATGATTGAAAGTACAAATGTCAAAGTAGATGAAGACTAATTGTGTCAGATCTCACATGAACTTGAAATTTATGGATCGGATATGCTTCCCTAGACTGAAGAAGAAGAATAAATAGAAGAGAAAGAAGAAAAGGAATTGGAACCAGTGAAGACTCTCAAAACTCCAACAAAGTATGTCCAAAGGAATCATTCTGGAGATCTCATCATTGGGAAAAAATATGAAGGTGTGCTGACCATGAGAAAGTTTGCAAGAGAAAATGAGAAAGTATGCTACAACAAGAGATTGGGAAAGATGATTGAAAGTACAAATGTCAAAGTAGATGAAGACTAGTTGTGTCAGATCTTACATGAACTTGAAATTTATGGATCGAATATGCTTCCCTAGACTAAAGAAGAAGAATAAATAGAAGAGAAAGAAGAAAAGGAATTGGAACCAGTGAAGGCTCTCAAAACTCCAACAAAGTATGTCCAAAGGAATCATTCTGGAGATCTCATCATTGGGAACAAAGATGAAGGTGTGTTGACCATGAGAAAGTTTGCAAGAGAAAATGAGAAAGTTAATTTGTGTTTACTATCAAAGGTAGAACCCAAAAACTTTGTTGATGCTAGCAAAGATGAAAATTGGATAAAGGAAATGGAGGAAGAACTGGATCAAATTGAGAAGAACCAGACTTGTGAATTAGTTCCAAGACCAGCTGATAAGAATGTGATAGGAACAAAGTGGGTGTTCTGAAATAAGTTGAATGAGGATGGTGAAGTAGTAAGGAACAAAGATAGATTGATTTTCAAAGGCTATTCATAAGTTGAAGCAATTGATTTTGAGGATACTTTTTCTCTAGTAACCAGAATGGAAACAATAAGGATGTTTCTTGCTCTTGCTACTCATAAGACTTCAAGGTATATCAAATGGATGTCAAGTCAGCCTTCCTGAATGGTCATTTAGAAGAAGAGGTTTATGTTGAGCAATCAGATGGTTTTTTAGTTATCAGAGAATCCGTACGTGGTTTGTAGACTCGAGAAAACTTTATATGGTCTCAAGCAAGCTCCCAGAGCTTGGTATGCTAGATTGGATAAGTACCTACTTCAGCAAGGATTCAAGAAAGGTAATGCAGATAGTAATTTGTACATTAAGTTTCAGGAAGACAAGTTCTTGATTGTGGTTATATATGTTAATGAAATCATCTTTGGTGGAGATGATGGTATGTGTAATAATTTTGCATAAGAGATGCAAAAGAGATTTGAGATGTTAATGATTGTTGATTTATCCTTCTTCCTTGGGCTTCAAATTATTCAGAAATATGATGGTATCTTCATTTCTCAAGCTAAATATGTCAAGGAAATGTTGAATAAATTTGGTATGGAAGATTCAAAACCAGTGGGTACTCCTATGGTAATTGGTTGTCACTTGAGAAAATATTATCTCCGGAAGTTGATCAGACTCTTTATAGGTCTATGATTGGAGGTTTATTGTACTTAACTACTTCTAGACCTCACAAGGGAACAAGCCAAGTTGGCACACATGGTAAAATTGAAGTCTTCCAAATCACAAGCTCTTCTTGCAAAAGATCCAAAGGCTTCAAGTGGAAAAGGAAAGAAGCACAATAAAGACCCCAAGTCTAATGAGCAAGGTAAATATTCACCTTCACAGAGCACTCCTGAGTCCACTTCCTCTTCCAAAGAGGATTCATCTAAAAAGAAGTTGAAATGTGCATATTGCAAAAGGACAATAATGATGAGCATAGGTGTTATGATTGAACTAACCCACCTTCCTTAGAAGAATCACATTTTTTTGCCCTCATCAATGTCTTCTTCTTCAACATATCAGTCCTCTGCAAATTCATCGTCACAATCAAGGACTGCAAGAGTTACAAATGGTCTACACAAAATGAAAGGATAAGCACTCTTTGCCTCTACAAGTCCTGAAATCAAAAGATGGCTTCTTGATTCAAGGAAATCTCCTCATATGGCATCACCTATGAGAATGTTCTCTTCTTTTGAGCCTTGTGATTCACCTAGTATTTTAATGGGTAACAACACATATATGAAGGTGTGTGGGAAGGGTTCTATTGACATGGGAGAAGGAAATTTTAATGATTTACTTTGTGTTCCTTCTTTTTCATTTAATCTCATTTATGTTTATCAAATTACCCTTTGTGGACAAGGTCAAATAATTGAGTTTACTCTTGATAGAGTATGCATAAGGGACTTGGAGACTAGATAGATCATTGTTATAGGGATGTTTGATCACCCATATTGTTTGTATTCCTTTTCACATTTTTCTTCTATTGATGGTAATGTTCCTTTGACTGATAGTCACAGTCATTCATCAAGTGTGAATCATGTTTGTGAGAAGTTTGGTAATCAGAACCTTGGTATTCTAGAGACAGAGTGTTGAGATTCCTACTCCACCTTCCGCTTCTTCAACTTTCAGTGCTTCTATTCAACATGATGATCATAGTTTTTCAAATCTTGTTTTGTGGGATGAATATTGATAGGGATTTCTAACTTGTTTGTGGAGTCTAATTGTTTAGTTGAAAAGGGGATCCTAGGTCTAATGCATATATCACTAATATGAATCCTTTTTCAAAGAACATCAAGATGCAAATTGGCAAGGGAATTAGTCAATTAGATTGAATTTCAACCTTGAAGGTGAGTCAATCAGCCTCGAATTTGATCCTTTAATGCCTTAGAAATTGATTGAAATTTATTTGATTGTATTGACCTAATGATACTATGAGACCTAATCTGAAAATACAAATTTTCTATAACATAAATTGTAATACCAAATGTCAACATTAGATCTAGAAAGAGCATATTTTTGTGTACCTATCACATTGGTTTGAGTACAAGTTTTATTCACTAACAAAAATATTTTTTTTGGTTTGAAAATAGATTTAATTTGCCAACATATTTTTTTTTGTTTGAAAATAGGTTAAATTCGCCAATGAAAATATTTTATTGGTTTCAAAAAAATTATAATTCACTAGGATTTTCTACAAACTTCTAGTGATTACAAAAGATTCACCAATTGAATTTATTATTTCTTACCAAAAAAAGAAAAAAAATGCTAATAAAACTAATATTTTTTCGGGAATTATACAAGATTCACTAGGTTTTTACACCTTTTCCTAGGGGAATTCTTAAAGTTATCCCTGCTTGCTACACTAATATTTTAATGAGATACAAAGGGATCCCTTGTAGCAAGGAATGCACCTAACAAAAAGGCTATCTAACCCTTGCCCCCCAAGCATAGGGACAAAGTTGAGCCAAAATGAGCATGCTACTACTTGGAAAAATGAATTATGATTGCATAAAATCTAATTTATACCCCCATGCATGGTAATGAGTATTATGCAATACTACAACTACCACATGGAAATGAGAAACAAATGTAGTTTAATCTATTATCCTATCAAATTTATCATTGTAAGGATCTAATTCTTCCAATTTCTTCTTCAAAACACGACATTCATCAGTAATATGCCTAAATGTTCTATGATATGCACAATAAGATGTATTTTTATTATTTCATTTAATATCTCTCCTTTCATGTATAGGTGGTAATATAATGAATCCCAATTGTAAAAGTGTTCGCAAAGTACAATCAATCGGAGTCAAAGGATGTGAAGTGGGTAACAAACCTTTTCTAATAGGACCATGGATCTTACGTGGTTTGGATGATGGAGCAAATGTTTGATGTAAAAGTGGAGGACCTTGGTAACCTATGCCTTTTGTGTCTTCGGATGGTGTTTGTTCCAAAAGGGAATGGATTTCATGTTCATTCTTTATCACATCCTTTTTTTTTCAAGATCCTGAAGACTGGACCATAACATTATTCCAAGCTAATAGGTGTGTCAGTAACTTTATTTTTATAGGATGGAGAATTAGTGGGTGTTATAACCTCATTGTGGTTGTTATCCATAGGCTCTTCCATATGCCTAGGTTGAGGTATGACTTGTAAATCGCTTTCCCTATGTGATGTGTAAAACATTTCAAAATGTGGTATGGTAGGTGGTGTTGATTGTTGATATGGGTGATTAGTCCATTCTGTTGAAGGATACAACATGACATTATTATCAAGGCTAGAAAATGTATTATTTATGAATTCATTCATGATTTCCTCCTCTTGCCTCAAGATATATTTGTTAAGGAGATATACATTGGGAGATGAAGGAATTTGAGTTTCATCATCTGAACTAGAATCATTTCCAAACATATAGCATGAAACATCAACCAAAAATTTCAAGGAAGTCAACATTTTACCAAAACGTTTAGTCATTATAACAATATGATGTGTGCAATGAAGTTCAAAGTACTATACCACAATGATCTAAAAAATTGAAAGCAGATCTAGACAAAGGATCCTAAGGGACCTATCACAGAAATTTGAGCAAAAATAGCTTGAAAAAGGTCACCAAGGGTGCCCTTGTCTAGAAAATATTTTTTGCTAAATTCAAAAATTAAATGTGTGTGATACTGTTTTATGTTTCTTTTTTGTGATTGTGCAAGTGTGACAGTGAATATTTTTCTAGAATTTGTCCAGTTTATAATTATGTAATACAAAATGAAAGTGTGCAAACAATTTTCAAAATGTTCAAATATACAATTTCTAGACCTGTAATGTAGCAATTGACTGATCCTAATGTGCAAAATTTGAAAATGATGAGATTTATATCTTTTTGAGATATAACAATACAATTTCTCACCTTTTGAACTATATGCAAAATACCTAAATGGATGCAATGAATAATTTTCAGATCTAAAATGACTAAATGCAGATTTGTAAATGCAATTAAGATGTAGATCTGACCTATGATGACTAAAATTAACCCTATTCAACTTATGATGCAATATGATATGCAATTTTTTGGATTTTTATGTTTTTTATGATGCAAAAATGAATATGCCTAAATGAATAATGCAAAATAATGCAATACTAATTTTAGATCTAAGATGATATGCTTCAGATTTTAGAAGGTCTATAATGACAATGTGTCGGGTTCACCAAAATGTTTAGTTGAAAGAGGGATCCTAGGTCTAATGCATAGATCACTAACATCAATCCCTTTTCAAAGAACATCAAGATGCAAATCGACAAGGGAATTAGATTGAACTTCAACCTTGAAGGTGAGTCAATCAGCCTTAAATATCATTCTTCAATGCCTTAGGAATGAAATAAAATTGATTTGATTGTACTAACCTAATGAAACTATGAGACCTAATCTAAAAATGCAACTTTTTTGTAACACAAAAACTGTAACAAAATTTTAACAACAGATCTAGAAAGAGGAGAATTTTGTGCACCTGTCATTTGGAGTTGAATTTGCAGGACTAAGATGCCTAGGGTGCCTATGTCCAAGTAACTGAATTTGCAATCTATCTTCACAGTCCTCAGGTGTCTAATTAGAGGCTTCTTCCTTCTAGATCTCATTATCGGATCTTCATCAGTTGTTGAGATAATTGGGTTTCATATCTTGTCAAGATGTAGGGTTTGAATGAAAAATGAATAAATGATCTTCAATCTTCCTCCAATATTCTTCAGATCTATAACTTACACATTCAAAGAGATAGGAAGGGTTGTTCCATATAGGGGGTTGTCTTGGTCAAACCCCGTGTTGGTGTTTCCACCTCCACAATGGCAGAATTGATGATAAAGAGCTTATCCTTTTAAGGGATAAAGGCTAAATGATAAAAAAAAATGATGAATCAACAATTGGATGCAACTCACCACTCAAATATGATATCCTTGAAGGACTAAAGTCATGCACATCTCCTTAAGGCTTGATTGCAATTTGGCTTGGATTTCTTTGAAGACTTACAAGGGTTAGTCCTCATAAACAAAATGTATGCATAAACATGAACAAACTTAGATAAAAATTAACATGATGCTTTGACAATAAAATGATGCAATATTTATGTTCTTAATTGCTCTTGAATGCTCTTGACTTGATAATAATTGCTTGATCACCAATATTTTCAATAGTTCCTTGTTAGTTTTCAAATGGTGAAATGACTAGGTATTTGTATGTAATTAATCTAATTTCATGAAAATTAAATCTCGATAGCTGACATTTGACATTTGAAATTCAAATAATAAAATTCTAACTCTGACACATTAGAAATTGGAGCCAAAATAGGGGGAAAATGTCACCCAGGGTGCCATTGTCCCAGCCCTATTTTGCAAGCTGTAAAGTGTTGGGAACAAAATATTAAATGTTTACCTCAGTTTTGTACATTTTTTTTCTTGTTAAATGTTCAAATGGATAATAAAATACATAATTTAGGAAATTAGGTGTAAAATTAGGTCCATGCACATAGAAGGGAGAAAGATCTAGTGTGAAATTGTCAAGGGTGACAATTTACGACACTACATTTAGCCCCCACTTTAGTGAGAGTATGAACTTACTGTTGAATGCACAAGACAACTAAGTAGGGAGGGGTGAATCAATTGTATCTTAAAACTTCAAAACCCTCATTAACATTCAGATCCACATTCATTCATTAAACCCTTAATTTTATTATGATGAGCTAACATGAAAAGAAAATAACAAAAATTGAAACAACTTAACACCATACACAAGAGAACACCAGATTTATGTGGAAAAACCAAGAAGGGAAAAACCACAATGAGGATTAGCTCACACTATAAGTAATATCAACACTGAATACAATAGGCCTCACTACCAGAGGGTTTACTACCCAAAGAAGAAAGGTTCACTACCAAAAGGCTCACTTCCAAAATAAAAAAGAATATAGAGAAGGAATCTTACATAGAGAAAAGCAT
Source organism: Sequoia sempervirens (assembly GCA_007258455.2). Lineage (NCBI taxonomy): Eukaryota > Viridiplantae > Streptophyta > Pinopsida > Cupressales > Cupressaceae > Sequoia > Sequoia sempervirens. The sequence goes on from VDFB02023140.1 coordinate 8,671, forward strand.
CTCAATGCAACAAGGAATCCACCACAATGACTTAAACACCTTTGTAGTCTATTTAAAGAATTGTAGCCACCTTATGCTCATTGCATCTATTAAACTAACACATGTGGCTTACATACTCCAGGTGCTGCATCATGCGCACTTCATCTTCATCTCACATATCTTCGACTCCTTCCAACCGTCAATAACTGCTCCTTAACGCCAAGTACCAGCGCGAGCCTTCTCCAGGTGGGTTGCACCTCAAATGTGCAGCACTGGGTGGTTGGCGCAAAAACCGCCCGCTGGAAGGCCTAGAAGTATGAATGTAGCCCACATAAAACTTAATTGGACCCAAATCAGCACCACTTCGCCATGGCCTTAAACAATATTTATCTCACTTTGTGTGTAAGTGTAAACACCAAGATTAGAATTAGGTACCCATACCATACCATTAAATTTAACTACACTTTCTCAAACTGGATGACGAAAACACACACCATGTGAACGATCTAGAATATTTATCAAACACCTAAAATCCAACAAACTCCTTCACAACAACTTTCTCTGCCAGAGATGTACACCCCATAGCAACCGTTATCTACATACAATGTTGCACAGAAATTTGCGACTTTAGTACAAACCTCCGACCCTGCAGTTGAGATGACTACCCGGCATCATCAACACGCGAGTTACAGTCAGCATAGAAGGTATAACCACCATGGAAGCATGATGCAAAATGTTTCTCCCAAACACCTCTCTAAGCACAGTCACATGCCTGGTGAACTGGCCTGTGCAGCCTTAGAGTGATCCTAACACTACAACTCAAGATATAACACCTCTCTCTAACATATTTGAATCGCATGGAAGATCTTTAGCCTAAATGTGGAAGGCTAAGGCAGGCCGCTTTAACCCCAAAAGACACCACTACAACACTGGCTTCCTCTTTTGGAATTTTTCTTAAAAAACACTGCTTAGAGCCAAGCACCAAGACATCATCATCATCTTCGGCCTACTTCCTCATCCATAGAGAGAAACTTATCAAAGCAACACTAGAGGTTGACACCAATACTCTACTAATGACAACATAATGCAACTAATCAAAGCATCAACTGCACATACTCTTGCAACAAATACATCAATGACAACACCAACTGCTCATACTTGCAAAAATCTCCCCCTTTGTCATTGATGGCAACACATGATGTGAAAAACCATCAAAGACACAACTCTAAATACCAACACACTACAACTCTTCAAAATACTTCTCCCCCTGAATAACTTATCTTTTACACAATGTTCTTTGTCCCTGAATGGATTGTTCTTTTTCACATGACTTTCTCTCCCCCTTATTACTCATTCTTTTTTACATGTTTCTCTCCCCCCTTTGACATCAATGGAAAATGACATAATATTTGTATTGTTTATTCTTTTCCTTCGACATCAAACAACCTGCTTAGTACTACTCTGCAACACCTTTCCTTTACTACTCTAAATACTCTCCCTTAGGAGCACACACCAAACTATACCAAATTAACAACCACTACACAATGAAAACACACACTCTTCTGACTGCAACAATCAACAATTCCACTACCTACTCCTCTTGGGAGGTAGCCACCAAAATCAATCCAAAATAAATGAATCTTGATTCATCTCCTTATGCATCTAGTTCAAAGGAGGGGAAATAACCCCCAAATTCTCTCAGAGATACTCAAAAGTATCCTTAGGAAGAGCCTTAGTGAATATATCAGCAATATGATCCTTTGTAGGCACATATTCAAGATTCACTTCATTCTCCACAACCTTCTCTCTTATAAATTGATATTTGATTATGTTTTGTACTTGAATGCATCACTAGACTCTTTGAAATTTTTATTGCACTTGTATTGTCACAAAAGATAGAAATAGGCTCATCATAAACTACTCTGATATCCTTCAATGTTTGTCTCATCCATAACACTTGTGTGTAGCAAGATGTTGTTGCAATGTACTCAACCTCTACAATAGATAAAGATATTGAATCTTGTTTCTTACTTAGCCATGATACCAATCTTCATCCAAGAAAGAATGCACCGCCACTTGTACTTTTCTTGTCATCAACACAACCAACCCAATCTACATCTGTGTAAGCACTCAAGGTGAAATTAGTATCCTTTGGATACCACAAGCCATGATCCAGAGTGCCCTTTAAGTATTTGAATATCCTTTTTACTACTGCAACATGTGACTCTCTAGGATCTTCTTGAAATATAGCCACAAGACAAATTGCATGCATAATATCCAGTCTAGTAGCAGTTAGATATATAGCAGTCCAATCATTGATCTATACTTGCTTTGATCAACCTTAAGAGTTTCATCATTCTTCCTTAGCTTGCAACCAGTAACCATAGGAGTACATAGTGGTTTAGATTTTTCCATTCCAAAAAAATTCAACATCTCTTTGACATACTTTGATTGTGAAATGAATATACCTTTGTTTGTTTGATTGATTTGTATCTCAAAGAAGAAATTTATCTCCCTAAACATAGACATCTCAAACTCTTTTTGCATCTCTTTTTCTGCGACCACACATAGCTGCATTTCTCCAAAAAATATCATCGACATACAACTCTGATTAGATTTGATCTCTTTCAGCTACAATTAAATTTACTATCTCGACCTGCTTTATTGAATTCTTAATGTATCAAAACCCTTATCCAACCTTACGCCCATAGCTCTCTGAACTTCAATCCATATTCAGCCTAACGCACCAATCTCTACCGGAGGCGTGTTAGTTTTATCTACGATAAGCGAAATCCTTCCGGGTTACGCCATGTATGGTTGCTTCTAATTCTCCATTCAAGAAAGTAGACTTCACATCCATTTGCTAAACTTTGAAATCCTTGTGTGTTGCAAAAGCTAAAAACATCTTGATAGCTTCCATTCTTTCCATTGGAGAAAATATCTCCTCAAATTTTACTCCTTCAACTTGGGAACATCCCTTACACACAAGCCTTGCCTTGTTCCTTACCACTTCTCCATTCTCATTCAGTTTGTTTTCGAACACTCCCTTACATCCAGTTATATTTTTTTTGTAGGTCTCCGTACAATTTCCCAAGTTTGATTCTTCTCAATCTACAATAGTTCTTCTTCCATAGCCTTCATCCAATGTTCATCTTTGCATGCCTCAATCACTATTTTAGGTTCAAATTCATAGAGTAAGCACAAATTTACCTCTTCTTCAATAGTTTTCCTTCTTGTCAATACACCCTTGCTTTTTTCTCCAATGATTTGTTCTTCGGAATGATTTCTTTGTACATACTAGGGGTTCTAGGAGTCTTTTCGGGATCTTCTTCCTCTTCTTCAAACTGTACTTCCTTTTCCTCAACCTTCTCCTTTTCTCTAAAATTAGGTGCATCTAATTCATATCCATCTATCACCATTGAGTTTTAAAAATCTTCATAAACCTTGACACTTACACTTTCAACAATCTTTCTCAATCTTTTGTTGTAGCACCAATAGGCTTTTCTTTTAGTAGAATATCCAAGGAAGATTCCTTCATCATACCTTGTATCAAACTTTCCCAAATTTTCCTCATCTCTTCTAATATAACATTTGCTTCCAAACACTTTGAAGTATTTAACAGTAGGGATCATTCCATACCATAACTCATAGGGAGTCTTTGAGTTGTTTTCTTTTGCTTGAACTCTGTTAAGTATGTAAAACACATGTGTATGATTGTTTCTCTCTAATGTAGACTTTTTTAGTGGGTTAGCTTCTGCTACATCATAGTCCTTATAGCTTCTTGAAATCATGTTTTCCTTTCAACCACTCCATTTTTTAAAGAAGGGAGTCCTACCAAAAGGTAAGTGCCTCTCTTTATGCCATGATTCTCACAAACATTCTGCAATTCACTGGGTGGGCACCACTCTGCTCGGACCTCAAACACTTGATATTCATATTCATTTCATTCTCAACAATAACTTTAAATGCTTTGAACCTATCTATGGCTTCAAAAACTTCTTTAAGAAAAGTAACCCATGTCATTCTAGAATAATCATCAATAAAAAGCATGAAATTCATGTCACCTTGAAGATTTCTTGTTCTTGTAGGACCACAAAGATCTGTATGCACCAATTCCTATAATCCAATAGAAAATTGTTCTTTTCCTTTGAAACTTCTTGCTTGCTTTCCAACCTGACATTCCTTGAAAATAACATTGATAGGCTTTGTAATATTTGGTAGGTCTCTTACTACTTGAATTGAACTGATTCTCGTGCCATATTATCAAAATTTATGCGACACATCCTCTCATGCATAGCTAACTTTCATTGATCTGAGTCATAAAAAAAATGACCATCAACACCCTTGAGTTGATAAACATTTCCATCTATCCTACTTCTAGCAGCAATCACAGTTCCACACCCTTTTCTGATCTCACATCCATCATCTTGAAACATAAGATTGTATCCTTGGCTACACATTTTTCCAACACTCAAGAGGTTATTCCTTAAACCTTTAACATAGTAAACATCTTCAGTATTATGCTTACCATCAAAACTAATTGAACCTATTCCACATATCTTAGCACTTGAATCATTACCAAATCTAACAAGTCCTCTATCATACTTTTCAAGTTTAACAAACTTACTCTTGTCTCTAGTCATATTATTAGAGCAACCATTGTCAGTTATCCAATAGTTTGTATCCTGTCTGGAATGAAAAGAAAATACCAAAGTACCTTCAGTCTTATCCTTTCTCTCTGGAGGGAATTCCTTCACACATATTTCAGACTTAGCAAAAACAGATTCATCTTTTAAAGCCACGAACAAGCATTCATCATCATCATATCCATAATTAGATTCATCATTAAAAATACTTACATCATAAAAAATACTTGCATCTTTTAAAGTTGTGAATGAAAACAGATTCATCTTTTAAAGATGTCTAACATTGAGTTTCTCTTTATTTTTATCATTCACAACTTTGTTTGGACATCTTGAAGCATAGTGACCTATCTTTCCACAATTGAAACATTTGAAAGGAAACTTACCTATGTACTTATCAGTACCCCTTCTCATCCTTCTTACAAAGTTAGCTTCCACATCATCAAGATCTTCCTAATCTGGTTCTTCAATCTTCTCTATTTTTGCAGCCTTAAAAATAGTCTCAACTTTTGCACCATTTTAAATACCAAATTCTCTCATTTCAAATGTAGTTAAAGAGCCATATAATTGATCTCTAGATTACTGATCTAGATTTTGAGATTCCTCAATAGCCGCAACTTTCTAATTGTAAGCTTTAGGAAGGGTTCTAAGAACTTTCTTTACCACTTTTGATTCTTTGAATTTTCCTCCAAGACCTCTGATGGAGTTGACCACTTCATCCACCCTTTACATTTAGCTTGTAATGTTTTCATCTTCATACATTTGTAGGTTCTCAAATGTGGTTTTTAAATTCTATATCTTAGCTTGTTTGACCAGATCATCTCCTTCATAAATTATTTCCAACTTTTCCCAAATTTCCTTAGCAGTCTTTAGATCCATAACTTTCACTAATTCAAAATTTGTAAGACTACTCAAGAGAGAATACTTTGCTTTACTATTTCTTTCATAGGCCTTTAGTTTAGCTTTAGTGCTTAAACCATTTGTAGGCATAGTATATCTAGTATGAACTAATCTCTAGACATCATATCCCAAATTCTCCATAAATCCTTCCATCCTTGTCTTCCAGAATGCATAGTTTTTTCCATCAAATATAGGGATCTCCTTCTTGTGTGCCATCCCAGATCTACCTTAAGTGGTTGAGCTTTTCTCTAAGGAACCTTGCTCTAATACCAATTGTTGAATGCACAAGACAACTAAGAGGGGGGTGAATCAGTTGTATCTTAAAACTTCAAAACCCTCATTAAAATTTAGATCCACATTCATTTATTAAACTCTTAATTTTGTTATGATGAGTTAGCATGAAAAGAAAGTAACAAAAACTAAAACTTAACACCATACACAAGAGAACTCCGAATTTATGTGGAAAACCCAAGAATGGAAAAACTATGATGAGGATTAGCTCACAATATAAGTAATATCAACACCAAATACAATAGGGAAAACTATCAGAGGGTTCACTACCCAAAGAAGAAAGGCTCACTACCAGAATAGAAATGAAGATAGAGAAGGAATGTTAGAGAAAATCATCTCAATGTAACAAGGAATCCACCACAATGACTTCGACACCTTTTTAGTCTATTTGATGAATTGTAGCCACCTTTCACTCATTGCATCCAGTAAACTAAAAAATTAAAGCTCGCACTGAATTACTCAATTTCACACTCTAACACACTACGCTTCACATCATTTGCATCTCACACATCTATCTTAACCTTCTTCAACAGCTCAACTCATACTTATACCATCTTCAACCTTGAAACCATCTCCAAGATTGATGCCAAAACACTTCCATGGAGGATAGAATTGAATGCGGACCACATCAAAACTTAATTGGGAACCAAATCAACAACACCACTTAACCATATACTTCCTTAATAATATTTATCCTTTGCATGTAGTGTAAACATCAAGTCGGTCATTATCCATGCAAACACCATTAAAATTTTAAGTACACTCTTCCTCAAACCCAATGATGACTTGTGAACCACACACCATGCTTGAACATGATCTATAATATTCCTCAAACACCCTAAAATCTAAGCGCCGCTACAACTTTCATTTGAGACTCTTACTTACCACATTAACTCAAACTTCACTGCACTTGCATCTGTATTTACTTGAAAATGACACCTAAGCACCAACCTCAATACTATTGATTTACAGGTGGCTTCTTGCCAACGGACCAAAATTGCAGCCCTAAAAATAAAAATGCTGGAGAACCATGGGTGAAATATTTCTCCCAAACTCTATAATACACCAAATCACACACACCTGAACACTTCTATTTGTGGCCTCTTTTGTAAATCTTAGTCTCCTTACCTTTAACACCTCTCTATATTTGAATCCCATAGGAGAGATCTTCAACCTAAGAAAATGTGGAGCAAAACTAAGAACGCTCCTATAACAGCGAACACTGCGCAACTGTTTCTCTTTTGTAATTTTCTCAAAAGCACTTGAAACTTAAGCACTAGAACACATCCTCATCTCATCTTTGGTACTTCCTCATCATAGACAATCTTATCAAAAGAAACATTAGAGTTGACACCAATATCTACTAATGACAATATAATAATGCAACTAATCAAAGCATACATTACATACTCTTGCAACCGTACATCAATGCACCAACTCAATTGCTCATTGCAACACTTATCTTTGAGGCTCACTTCGTAGAAATGTTTTAGAGGTCCTGATTATCAGCGAAGATAGGATGACAATGGATCTAGGAGGAGGGTGGCAAAGCCCCCAAGATTCAAGATCCTGGAAAACCAACATGAAACTGAAGAATGCATGTATGAAATGTAGCATGAAAAAGAAAAACATACATGAAAAAAAAACAACACGATACACTACACAATGCAAATATAATGTAACATGATACAAACATAAGGAAACATATACAAACACAAACAAAAACACAAGGTTAGTACTAAAAGGATTTGAGTCGGTAAGGAAAAAAGACCCCAATCTTAAATTTGTCTCAAATACCAAATGTCATATCTCGAATTCATGTTAGACAAGGCTAGCAAGTTGCATTATGTTAAGACGCTCATGAAACACATGGCTCCACTGGAAAGCAAGTTATGTTATGCTAGGTTTCCATGTTAAAAGGGGTTCTCAAGTTCATGAATCAACAAGCTGCGTTATGCCAAATCCATGGATTGTTTTACAAAATCTCACTTCAAGGAGCACTTAAAATTTAATGTCCAAGAGGATGAACCAAAGATCACCTTAGGAGGTGCATAAAATTTAATGTCTAAGGGGATAGAAAAAACTCACCCTAGGGGGTGCATACAATTTTAACGTCCAAGTGGATGAACAAAACTCACCTCAAGGGTTGCATAAAATTTAGCATCCAAGGGGATGAACAAAACTCACCTCAAGGGGTGTACAAAACAACACCACCACAAAGGGTGCTTCAAACATCAAAAGGGGTATTGTTTCAACACATGAAAGGTCACACCCTAGGGAATATCACATATGACATCACCACTAAGAGAGGATAAATTACTGAATGAAAGCTCACATTTTAGGGAATACTAGCCATAGTATTGCCACCAAAGGGAGCATATCATGTCATAAAAAATAATACATTTAGGGGATATCAAGCTTAATATCACCACAAAGGAGACACTAACATAGATTGAGGAAGCCACACTTTTAGCAAGGTCACACTTTTTAGGAGATGTATGATATCATCACTAAAAAGGGACCGTTTCTTATGTAAACAGTGTGCAGGGGGCTATATGCCCCCTTAAAATTTTAGTGTACTTGCTACTAGGGATTTTTTTAATGGAAAATCTTCATCAATTGGTGAATATTTCATATTGACCAAGTCAAAATTGGTGAATATATTGCAACCAATAGGGTGGTCAAATCACTCGGATTTTACGAATTATTGGTCCAATGCATTTCAATTCACCATCGATTTATTTTATGAGACGAATGTAATTAATATTTTTTCCATAACAAAATATGCGTTTCAAATGGACTAATTAATATTTTCACTTGGAATCTCAAAAGCATGTATTAAATCACCCACATATTCACCAATACTATTAAAACAACATTTTGTATCAGGACACATTTCACCAACATCATTAAATGTTCACTGTGTGTGAGGACCCATTTCGCAAATAAAATTTACAAATAATTTCTTATGACACTAATAGAATTTGGAAAATAAATGACTACGTGACTAAAAATTTTAGTCACGACAACTAAAAATGACTAAATTCTACTCATTTTTTGCAACACAACTATAAATGACTAATTTTTTGCATCAAACTTTGTTTATTGAGAGAAAATATTCCTAGCCATCAATTTAGGATTTAGCCGACACTTATGCATACAAATTTATAATTTATATATATATATTATAAATGTGTAACAAAAATAAAATGATATAATTAAGACCACCATTTTCTCGCGGTTTTTAACTACTGCTTAGTTAGAAGAATTAGTCTGGGGAAACAAAAAGAGGTTGAAGGGTTTTGAAGATGGAGATATTGAGCTATAATCGAAGGGCTTTCCCAGTGGAGGAATCTCCTGCCAATAGTGCTTCAAAGTACGAGTCTAGAATGTGGCCAAATCTATCCTTTTATCAGAAAGCTCCCCACTTGAAAGTATGTCTTGAGGATTTTGAGCTTTTTGTTGTTGATCGTCTCAGAGGTAAGCAAACCAGTCTTAATTTTTTTAAAAGTTGGATGTATACGTTATGCCTATTGGGTATTTGAAAATTTTGATGTTGGGTGTTTTTGTGAAGTACTATTTGGCTATTTGAATTTTATGATGTTGGCTGGTTTGTTACTGGATATTTGGGTATGTTTAAAAATTGATGCTCGGTGTTTATTTATTGGTTGTTTGGGTATTTTGATGTTGGGTTTTCACTTGAAATGGGTATTTAAAAAAATGGTACTCGATATTTTTCGCTATCAAGATAATGTTTTTTTCTAAGAAACAAATGAGGTCTCAACCTTTTCTAGTATTACACGCATTTTTCTAATTTTTTATTTTGTTATCATTTTTCTTGGGCATTAAAAAAAAATTGATGTTCGGTGAACCCTTTGTTATTGACTATCTTGGTATTTAAAAAAAGGACGTTGGGAATTTTCTTTATATGGGTATTTAAAAAAATTGGTATTGGGTATTTTTTTCGTTGTCGAGTTAAAGTTATTTTAACAAATAGACAATGTCTCAATCTTTCTGGTATTGCAACCTCACTAATCCGCTAGAGTTATGGTTTGTGTTTCTGCGAAGGCCTAGGGTTTGTACCCTAGTCATGCTCTAACCAATGCTTCTATTGGTATTAAAAAACAACCTTAAATCTTGCAAAAAATTAGCTATCTTGACAAGGCATGGTATGATCTTGGATTGTATCCTAGAGTGTGTGGGAAGCTTGTGTTTGATCATTAAGGTATGTAAACCTGATCAAGGAAATGTATCCTATATAGCATGGGTCTTGATTTAGTACTTCCCATAATGGTTATTAGCATATCACATTATTATAGTTTGTGGTAACCCAAGATTGCATTCAAGTATGTAACAAACTTGGTTTGTAGTTTAAGCTGTACAATTTTAAGTAACATTCACAAGGTTTAGAAAATCTTGATCACTCTCTAGAATAGCCCATTAAACATGGGTTGTGCTTGAATGCACTACTTAATTGATATAACACAACCACTCTGCATATCAACCAGAGTTATAGGCTCTTTATTGCAGCAAGAGGTAATCACTCTTGGATCATGCTATCATTACATCGTAACCTGTTAAACTTGAGTCAACCTGAATGTACCCAATGATGATTGACACCTAATTGTGATGACAGTGATTTGTACATGAATTGTGCTCATATGAGTGTCTCCATTTCTATCACAACATAGCCACATTAAACTTGGGTCACATATAAATGCATCCTATATTTGTTATAGCACAATTGTGCCACATGACCAATAGAGTTATGGATCACATAATTATAGTCACAAGAATTTTTTCCTCAGTTGTGCTCTTATGGTGATTCCATTATTGTTACAACATAACCCTTTGGACTTATATTGCTCAAATACTTACATTGTTTATTTTCTCTTTGGATGGATGGCAATTCAATGGCAAGGATTTGTATGCAAGTCATGCTCATATAAGTGCCTTCATCACCATTACACAATAGTAAATTGGAATTTCCTTTCTTGAACCTTTACTTCATTTTTTATTGTTAGGGTTTCTTAGTGATTATTCCATTTTCATGTGGCATATTGATAAAAGAAACCAAGCAAAAAATAATTCTATTTTTAGTTAACTCTTGCTAACATACTTTTGGAATAAATGTTTGACTGCATTGCTTCGAGTGTGAAGAATTTGTTTTTTGCATATAATACATTCATTGAGAGATGTAGTAGAAAGCTTCTTAAGCTGAAACCCATCCTATAAACTTGCTTTAAGCTACATTTAGGAGGCTTCATGGATTTTTTGTGATTTATACAACTTTTGTTTTGATAGTAAATGACATTGGATTCTTTTTGAAACTGAAATGATTTATTAATTATGGTTTTATGATGATTAAATGTTTTATTTAGAAGGGGTTAATATGTGGCATTTTTATGTGCAGGAAGAATAGATTGTGATGCAATGTTCGGGTATGGATGGTTTAGGAAAACTTGGATTACTATCAGTGACATAACCAAGTTGGAGAGTACCTTGAGCCGGTGTGAAACACTTCTAGGTGTTTTTGCTCAAAAGTAGAACTTGAGTATAGGAATACAAATGTCGGTGGACTGAAACATTAGTTTCCACCTGATTACATCTTAGGAGTCAGTCAATTACTCTAGATTCCAAGTTGATCACTTTGAATATCTGACAGAGAAAGTTTGTACATTCTAAAGATAAAATTATAAATCTGTTGGTCTAATTTTAGATCCAATTTGAGGTCCTAAATATTTGACAGAGAAAGTTCCTACATTCTAAAGATAAAATCATAAATCTACTTGGTCCAATTTGAGGTCCAATTGTAAGGATTTGTCTTTTTAATTATACTTTTTGACATTTGGCTTGATACAAATTATTACTTTAGAATTATGGTATTGATTTTCTTCTAATGTTTTCAAACCTCATTTCAGGGAAGAGCTTCGAAGATGGTTCCTTCAGATGGAGACTACACTTTTTCGCTATAGGTTTCGTCTAGAAACACCATAAGCTTAGGTATTGTCACACTCAGACCAAAAGTAGGAGTCATACAATGATGAGATACTCATTTTTGGAGCTTTGGTTAAGAACTTTAAATGTTTGGCTATGTGCACTGAGAATGTTCATGGAGGAGTGCAAACTTCCTTACAAAGCAATTACCACAGCAGAGTTTGAGGTGAATTGCACTTGCTATTTTATGTTGATATGGATATGTTCTAACCTGTAGTTAATTGTTGTAGCATAATAGATAGGCTAAATATTTGTTCATATACCATTTTTTCTAATTAAAAATTGTTATACCTTATTCTAGGAGAAAATCACAAGGGGAGTCTATACATAAGACACCATTGTTTCAAATTCAAAATTGTTGGTTCTTTCATAATTATTTACTTCATTTATTTGATCTAAGATAGCCTATTGTATAGAAGATTTTCTCAAAATCATAGTAAAACCCTTTATTCCATGAAGAATGTTTAGAATATTCCCATCATAACAATGAACAAAAGCATCAGTCATTAACCTGAGCTTTACAAGTGTTTCATCAAATTCTATTTTTCCACTCTCTTTTCCATTCTGAATTTTATTCCCAATTTCATCCATGTAAAACTTCCTCATCCTATAGATCCTGCTATTAGCCATAAATTTACCAAGTGTCGAGGATAGCTTCGAGTTTTTACCCAAGCAACAATTGAAAAAAATTGGCCTTACCAGATACAATGTGTTGAAAAGCTCTTTGAATTTATTATGGAAAAGAGTTCCTGAGAGTATAATGCACAGTTTTGAATTAACCTTTTTGCATGAATTCCATATCTTTGATCGGCTATTTCAAGCTTGATGACCTTCATCAAGAACAAGTAAACCTAAGCTCTCTAAAAGTAGTTTTCCAATATGCTTAAACTCTTTAGGAAGGCTCACATTTGTCTCACAAGTTAGGTATACAAAAAGATTGTAGCCAATAACAAGCACACTTGTTATTCAATGCCACTCACTTCTGAGACAATTGTGACCCTTCGTGAAGAGGCTAAGCATATTGGAAAACTACTTTTAGAGAGCACGTGTGCAATTTTAATTTGAAACAATGATTCTTATGTATAGAAAAAGGTAATTTGAGAAGAGCAAGCGGTATAGCAAACTTGAATTTAAATAACTTAAATGAAAACTATTTGAGTATCGTTATGCCTCAAAATTAACACATGTTAGAACATATCCTATTGCTATCCTCGATGTGCAATTCACCTCAAACTCTGTTGTGGTATAATTTTATCGATGTGCAATCATATGTGGTTATTACCTTGATCTCCTCTGTGATCAAAAGAACAGTGAAGTTCATTGTATAACTCATGACCATTTTGCAATGCTATGATCTAGTGGTCTTTTACTTCTTACTCACTGTGTTCTCAATCACCATGTACAAATGACTTAGAGGAAAAAATTTTGTCACCATTTGACAGTAACTTTTATTGTTTTTGTATTGTTTGTTATGCTACAACAATTAACTACAGGTTAGAACATATCCATATTAGCATAAAATACCAAGTGCAATTCACCTCAAACTCTGTTGTGGTAATTTTTGTGTAAGGAAGTTTGCACTCCTCCATGAACATTCTATGTGCACATCAATATGTTGTTTATTACCTTTATCTCCTTTGTGATCAAAAGAACAGTGAAGTTCATTGTATAATTCATGACCATTTTGTAGTGTTATGATCCAGTGCTCTTTTACTTCTTACTCACTGTGTTCTCAATCACCATGTACAAATGACTTAGAGGATAGATCTTTGTCACCATTTGACAGTAACTTTTATTGTTTTTGTATTGTTTGTTATAATTCAATCACTGTTTGACAGTGTTCTTCCTTTCTCAGTCCTATAGGATAGAGGACAATTCACAGTTTTCAACTCTCTAACAATGATATTCCTTTCAATGATCTCAGTCACCTAATTCAATGTGTTATCTTCATTTATCAGTGCTAATAATGCCTACACAGTGTTTTCTCAGTCACAGTTATAGTGCTCCTTCATTTGAAGATATTATGTTGCTTAGACAGTAATGTTTCAATGAATTCATATTTTTTCTCGCAAATGTCTTGTTGCACTTGTAGAGTTTTGTTGTGCATAATATGTAGTTAAGATGCCTTCAAATGGAGCTCTTTTGCAGAGGCAGTAGGATAACAGTGTCAATAAAATAACAATTTTAGTGAGAGGTATGGCAGTAGATACACTAAGAATGGAAGGTATAATGTTTTTGCAATAAAAGAATCATTTATCTACTCAAATCTTGACACAAGTTTCCTCAGTACATAAGATAGCGTATAATGTACTCCATTCCATAGTATCCACCTAATTCCATACTACGCAGAGAAGCAATGACTAAGAGTATGTCATGTAATGTTTGTGCCCACCCAAAACTTAGCCTCAAAAAGAATGTTTGCACCTATGCAAAGTACCATAAGCTGCTTCAAAATGCTATGATCTAGCACAAGAGCAAGCTATTAAGGGAGCCTTGGATTTTCCATTGGAATCTTTATGATTATATACACATCTTTTTTGGCACAGTTTCAAAATACATATTTATGATAATATTCACACAACAAGAACCTTGAAAGGCCAAAAAGCTTGCTCTCATTCTTCCTAGGTCACTCCTCAAGAGCTTGTATTAGTATTTGTGTGCTCTTTACAACAGCTTATCCACTTATGAGAAGGCTCCCCTCATTTTCTAATGGAATAAATTTTTATTTGCTCTACTTGGATGTGTAATGTGATGTAGCACGTTCAATGTCACAAGGCATAGTTTGAGAGCAGAATTTTGAGACTTGATATCCATAGAATCCAACTTCTTGCAACAGAAAATGCAAAACCAACATCCCAACCAAAGCAACTTAGCTTTAATATGCACCATAACCTATGTTTTCCCACACGAATGGTGGAATTGAACTAACTTTTGGGGATCCCTTGAATAGCAAACATACACAGACACAAACTGTTGTGGTAGCCAACAAGGAGAAAACAAATGGATGATACATGGCTCCATGGTAGCTCGTCATCCTTGATACTCTCTTGGAGGAAAATATTGCACACTCACCACATTTCTGAGGAAGCTTAAGTACTGTAAAACCCTGTCCCGCAACCTAGAGGACGATGCAATACTGTGGAAGCACAACTATTTTTTTTTTCTTAAAAGGTAAAACAAGACAAGTAAAGTATCCTACTCTAACCACATACATCCTCTAGGCTACGCAACGTGTCTACATGTGAACACCATTACTTATAAAATTTAACCAACCATAGCATATGAATATAAAACTCAAGATACAACATACAATAAAGCATTAAACCATTGCAAGATAAATCTAACACATAGTTCAATGTATTGAACATATTTCTAATAATACAACACCACATAACATTTCATACACCATTAAATCCAATAATGAATAGATCATAAATATTATTACAATTACATCACAAAGGTTCACCTCAATACAAATGAGGTATTACAATTATACATAATGAACCACATTTACAATGAAGAAAGAGAAGAACAACTCCAGAGAACCACACGAGCTCCTCGAACAAGAAGATCTCGCCATCACGAACGGAAGAGAAACTCAACAATGTAAGATGCACACCACCCAACCATTTGGTACCCGTAGGCCTAGCCCCTGTGCTAGGAGATAGTAACAAGTAACTAAGACAACCTACTACCTCTAGACACAGGCAATATACAAGACCACACTGTACCAGTAAATACAAAACAACATTGTACCAGTAAACACAAAACATAAGGTTACATTGCTTCCAGAACCATAGAATCAATACATCCACTGTACAATACAAATCAATTGTTGTCATAGGAGGAGTGTCATCACAAAGGTTGCATTGGTTATCCAAAGGAGATCTTCCTAGGTCTCGGCCCCCATCTTGGGTTATCTTGGTAACCTCTCACGAACCAGGCCCCACATGCACACCAGTGCAGAATCGAATATCTTTCAAGAAGAAAAGAAAATGATCTTGCCACCCCAGGCCTTCTTGACTCATCTCAAGTCTCATACTAGCCCTTGAGCCAATGAGGGAGGCTAAATTATCTGATTAAATGTATTAAGCTACTCTATCCCTAATAAAGGTTATTTAATTTCCACTGATTAAACTGACTTTCACATGAGTTGTCCTGGGACCCCTTTGGGTCTCGGCCCCCGTTGAAAGCCACTCCCCTATCGACAACACAATAACATATTCCACAACCCAAGGGTAGAGAGTGCACAAAATACGATAACAAATATCAACCATTTTGCAAAGAACACATCTCGTTCCTAGTAACCGGGTGCTCAAATCAAATCACACAACCCATTCATAGTAATTGGGAGTTAAAACTAATTCACACATCCCTACGGATGTCAAATACTGAATCTCAAAAATGTGCACTACCCAAGGAAATCTCAAAAAGGGCGAACAAAAGACACAATAACCCTCTCACAATTTTTACAATCTTTGGAAGACTTATAATTTTTTTGACAACAAATATCCCCAATTCCCAATACATAATTATAGAAGAATACACAATAACAAGAAGTCACTAAAGTAATTAAATAAATGACCATTAGGATTTCCTAAAACCAATAAATCAACAATGAATTAAACCAACTGCTTAACTTCGAATTTGGCAATTACTCATAATATTCAATTCAAATTGCTCACAAATGTGAACAGAAAATAATACAACTTAAAATAATTGAGGCACTTAAATAATCTAATATTCGGATTTCCTAAATCCAAATTGAATCAATATCTCATCACATGCAATTATTCAAAGTAAATAGAATTTTATTTGCAATAATAAGGAAATAAAATAAAACTATTGATTTAACTTCAATTCCACAGTTTCGTATAATAATAACAAACTCAATTTCTTTATTACAATCATTGCATTATAAACTCTTCTACTTGTATATTAAATGTTTTAATAACACAATATCTTTAAATATAAATTAACTTTTACTCCTAAGTCATTTTATTTTAAAATTTATTAACCCATGCATTTACATGTTTTTATTAAAATATATATACTTCTGTTTACAAATCATAAGGACATTAAAACTAGTTGTTAACTCAAATTTCACAAACAAATATAAATAGAAATCTTAATCCTTCTAATAAAATCATCTTATTATAATACACCTACTTGTGCATTACATGCATTAATTAACCACATAATATTCATTTAAATAAATATCCTTTGTAAATAAATATATATATTTTCTAATTACATAATTTAATTATTATTTTCCAATGTTCATTTAAAAATATATAATTATGCATGTGCATACACCTATTTAAAAATACATTTAAATACTCTAAAATTATATGCAATTTTTCTAATATATATTTTAAAATAAATATATATATATATATATATATATATATATATATATATATATTTACAATTTTCAAACAATACTAATCACAAAACTTGTTGCGACTTTAATAACTTTCATTTTCGGATCTGGTTTCTCTGAATATTTACTGAAGTTGCGCCATCAAGTCGTTTAAAACATATAAAAAATTCAGTCCTACCCAGTTCGTAAAATTCTAGTTAGGATTAATTTAGTGACTCACTCTCTCTGCTGTTTTGATTTACAAATTATAGAGGTTTCCAATTTTTACAAATCTATCAAAGGATTTCATTTTCAATCCTATAGAGGTTTTCTAATTCCTCTATTGTTTTATTTTGAGGTTTTTTAATTGTGTTAAAATTCATTCCTTATAGGAATCTAAATCTTTCATGGTAATTTACCTTTTTCTACAGAAGAATAAATTCTATTTTCACAGGAAGAGGTTTCTAAGTTTGATTTAAATTTTACAGAGGTTCAATAATTCCAAGTTTGATTTAAATTTTACAGAGGTTCAATAATTCCACTATAATTTCGTTCTGTATAAATCTATTTCAAATACTCATTTTAACAGAGGATCTAAAAATGTTTATCTACAGAGGTTCTTCCATTTTCACGGAAATTATTTTAAAGAAAAACCAAAAGCTTCTACAATATTGAAAATGTTTTCTAATCTTTTCCAATTTGCATTACCATAATTAAATAGCTTTTCAATTCAAAATTCACGAAAACAATAAAGTGTTCCAGAAGAACTGTTGCCTCGAGAATTGTTGTCGAGCTTCTCTGTAACTTCAAATTGCTAATGTAGCCAAAACTTTCTCCAGTAAATTAGCCTCTTTCTAGAAAACACACAATACACAACCAAAAATTCTATAGCAAGATTCTAAAACAATTCTTCAAAAAGATCCACAATTTCCTCAACAAATTTTCAACAACCCACACAAAAACTCTCGTGAAACAACTTTCTTTTATTTTCCCCAAATATCTCCTCTGAGAATGAATTTCCAACAATTAGATAACAAATTTCTAACTCAGTTATCTCAAACAAAATATCTTTTCCCTCAACAACCCAGATATTTTCCAACCACATGCATTTAAAAAATAACAATTTATATATTTCAACAAATTCAAATAACCTGGGTAACTCAAAAGTTGTGTTGGGTAGGGACTTTAACACAATAATGGATCTAAAAGAAAAGTTGGGGGGCTCAAGGAAAATAACTCAAGTCCAAAAAGACTTCTTGAATTTCATCGAATCAAATAATCTGATAGATGTCAAAACTTCTAATGGCATTTATACTTGGAATAATAGGAGGAAAGGTTTCACTAACATTGTTGAAAGGCTCGATAGATTTTTGGTCTCTAAAGATTGGTTGCAGGACAATTTGATTGCAAAATCAACAATACATTCGGTGGCAATTTCGGATCACTTCCCAATCACTTTGACGATTAATGAAGACTCGAAACCGGTCAAACATCAATTCTGGTTTGAGAAAATGTGGTTGTGGGCCCACAATCTTCCAGATCTAATGAAGCGTTGGTGGTTAGAGCCAATTAATTTGGTAGGGTCCAAAATGTTTTTTTTCCATAAAAAAGCTTCAAAGAATGAAGGAGAAATTAAGGGACTGGAATAAATCATGCTTCAAAAATATTTTTGAAGAGAAAAAGCGCTTGGAAGAAGAGTTGGCTTCTCTGGGGGAGTTTGTAATAAACCATGGTATGACAGTTTTTTAATTTGAGAAAGAGAAGAAGCTGAAAGAAGAGTATAATGAAATTTTGCACAGGGAGGAGTGTTATTGGAGAACAAAATCTAGGGATACTTGGTTGCAAGAAGGAGATCTGAATACAAAGTTTTTCCACTGCTCAACAAAAATAAAGCGTGTCTGGAATAGAATTGAGCAAATCACTGATGAGGCTGGGCAGGTCAAATCGAAGGAGGAAGATATTCAAGTGGCAGGCGTTTCCTTTTTCTCTTCCCTCTTAGGGGGGCGAACGAAGCAGAACCTCTAAATTTGAGCATTGTGGCAAACATTGTGCCCAAAATAATTGAGGCAGACAACAAAGTGCTGACAGGAGAAACTTCCTTAGGAGAAATTAAATCTACCCTTTTCTAGATGTAACTTGACAAAGCACCAGGACCTGACGGCTTCAATGCTTTGTTTTACCAAATTTGTTGGGAGTTTATAGGACCGGATCTTCATGGGGTTGTTGAAGAGTCAAGGAAGAAAGGGGTAATTCTCAATGATTTAAATAACACAAATATAGCTCTGATTCAAAAGAAAGCAAAGTGTGAAACCTTTGCTGATTATAGGCCGATAGCCCTTTGCAACACTATATATAAACTGATTTCCAAGGTTATGGAAAATCGGCTAAAATACATTCTTCCAAAGCTGATTTCTCAAGAACAAAGTGGTTTCATTCCGGGTAGAAGTATTTCGGATGTCATTGTGGTCGCGCATGAAGCTGTGCATTCCCTCAAGCACTCTAAGCAAAAAGGCATGTTGGTGAAGTTAGACATGAGTAAAGCTTACAATAGGGTAAGCTGGAGGTTTCTGATGGAAGTAAAGAGGAAGCTAGGCTTTTGTGAAGCATGGTTGAAATGGGTGTATAGTTGTATTTCAACCCTGAGATACTCGGTGTTAATAAATGGCTCCCCTTATGGATTTTTCAGTGGCGCAAATGGGCTACGGAAAGGGGACCCATTATCCCCGTTTCTGTACATAATAATGTCTGAAGCTCTGAGTATTCAGATAAAGAAGGTTGTGAACGCAGGGTTGTGGAAAGGTATTCAAATTTATGTGTTAATTCCTCCCATAACCCATCAATTCTTTGCCGATGACACAACCTTATTCGGCATTGCTTTTGTGACAGAAGCCTCCACAATAAAGGCTACGCTTGAGGATTATTGTTCACAGGCTGGTCAAAAGATCAACAATAAGAAGTCGAGCTTTTTTTCTTCAACTCCTTGGGCGCATTATAGCAAAGGTTGGCGGACATCCTGGATTTCAAGGTAGATCACCTTCCAATGAAGTATCTGGGCATACCATTGATCGATGGACAATCAAAGTTCTGCCACTGGGAGGAGACGGTCAACAAATGTAGTGCAAAGGTGGAAACATGGAGGAGTAAATGGATGACTCTGGTAGGAATGCTAGTTATGATAAAATCAGTCATAGCGGCCATCCCTATTTACATGCTCTCATGTCTGGAGGCAACAAATAAATCAGTAAGAAGGATGACGGGCATTCAAAGGAAACTGTTGTAGGAGGGGGCACAGATGAAGAAGCGTACTCCATTGCTATCATGGGAAACAGTGATGGAATTGAAGGAGGCTGGGGGCACTGATATTAATGACCTCAAAATTCAAAATTGGGCTCTAGGCACAAAAATGACTTGGCAAATCTTCAAAAATTTAGATGCAATGTGGTGTAGGATTCTGCATGCAAAGTATCTTGATTCTCAAGATCCTGAAAGGATCTTAACTATTGCGAATCCTCAAAAAGGATCTGTTGTTTGGAATTTTATTCTGAAATCAAGGGAAGTGATCTGCGATCATTTGTCCTAGTGCATAGGGGATGGCAGGAAAGCTAACTTCTGGGTGGACTCGTGGAACTCTTATCCACCATTGGGCGAGATCATGGGTCTAGAAAAAGCAGTGGAGCCATCAAAATTTGTCTATGGTGTGGAGCTAAGGAATTATATATATGTTTGGCAAGAGAATGGTAGGTGGAACTGGAGGTGGAAATCTTTTGATTTCCTCTAGGAGCATTCAAAGGAGAGGCTCTTAAATGAGCTTTTAAAGCGTCATTTTTTCATCTCAAAAAAGCCCAATGCAATCAAGTGGAGTGCTTCAAAATCGGGTGAGTATGTTGTGAAGCTGGGTTACAAGGTAATCAAGCATGATTTGGTGGTGTCGCCCTGGCCTAAGAGACTTTGCTGGGGAAAGTATGTTCTTCCCAAAGCGGGAGCCTTTTCCTAGATAGCGTTGCATGGTAAAATTCTCACGGGCGATAGACTGGAGAAAATTGGGATTTGTGGGCCCCATTGGTGCGTCCTTTGCAAGCATAATCAGGAAGATGTTCACCATCTTTTGCTCAATTGTGAGGTGGCACAAGTAGTTTGGTGGTTTTTCTGTGTGAAGGTGGAGTGGTTCGGGCCACTTCCAAACAAGCTCCAACATCTCTTTCTGTCTTGGCCCGACATCTACAAGGGGGCAGTGTTGGGGGGCCTCTGGGATGAAATTCCTGCTATGATTGTGTGGCACCTTTGGAGAGAGAGGAATGCCTAAATATTCAAGGAGAAATCAGAGCCCCTGGAGAGCATCCTCTTCAAGATTGAGTCAGGGGTAAGTGAGCATTTAAACAGGAAATTAAAAATAAACAAATTTAAATACTTCTCAGCTTGGGATAGTAGGATGGCAAGGAATTGGAAGTTGATACAGGCTCCGCCCGGCAAGCTTCTTAAAAATAAAGGCTCAAGGGCCCAAGCCAAATGGTCCCTTCCTCCGAAAGGAAGACTCAAGCTAAATTTCGACGGGGCCTCGAAGGGCAACCCGGGGCCCTCAGGTGCGGGTTTTGTTATACGGAATGAGGATGGAAAATTGTTGGTGGCAGCCTCGTTCAGACTCCAGGAAGGAATGAATAATGAAGCAAAATGCGCAGCTCTATTAGAAGGGGTAATTTTTTGTTTCTCAAATGGTTGGCATAATATCGATTTGGAAGGAGATTCGTTGATTGTTATAAGGATAGTAGGTTCGGGTTCAGCTCCAAGTTGGAAATCGAATCAATGGGTGGCTAAGATAAATGTGGTACTGAGACAAATTCAAAACTTTAAGTTGATCCACGTGTATAGGGAGGCGAACAAGTCTGCGGACTTTCTTTCAAAATTTGGTGTTGAGCAGGTTGAGGCAAGGAGGCTCTCGGATGATGTGGGTAGTTGGTCGGGTCTTTCAAATTTGATCCACTCAGATATGGAGCTGCAAGGGTTTTAGTGTGCCAGGTGGAGTTGAGCAGGGTCCATAGGATGTTGGAAGTTATCCTTATAGCTTTGTAGTTGTTCAATGTATAGCTTTTTTTAGGCCCATCATTTTGTTTTTGTTGGCAAGTGATTGCACTCGATCTCTTTGTATGGTTGTAGCAAGCATGTTTCTGGTTATCTTGAATCAATGAAGGAGTGTCACCCTCTCTGGTGACAATTTGCCTAAAAAAGAAATAAAAAAATTTAAATAATCTTATTTATTTAATTCTCATTAATTAAATAATTAAAATTACTTAATAATATAACTAAATTAAATTAATTTATTTATTTATTCTAATTTTTTCACATTAATAATACCATAAATTAAATACTTAATCAAACACACATTTTAATCTACAAAATTAAACTTGCACAATAATAAAATACCCAGAACAACAAGGGTAAGGAATACGACCCAGACTCAAACTGACGACACACTGTACTAGGGTAAAGGTATGACTAGGTAGCCTGTTACTATCTCCCAATCATTACTGTTGAGTAGTGGACACGCTCAGACTTGTGAAACTAGGTGAAGTCATTGTCCTGTACCTGCAAACCTACAACAAAAACAAAAGTCGTACATGTATACAGATAATAATTCATACACACTGTGAAGAGAGAATCGCGGAAATCACAGGGCACTCGCAAAGCGAGAGATGCAATACCGTTCTCTTCACTAATACAGTCACATCAGAACTGACAAAATTAAAACATCAATAATCAATAAATGAGCATACATCAATATTAACTCAAATAACAACTATGCTAATGTGAAAGCATGTTATAAACAAATAATCAGTCACAACATCAACTCATCAAATTATCACCATGTACAAGTAACATCCAACAGTGTCATAAAGTTTATCAAACAATAATATAAAGTTAAGATAAACCACCTCATAAAGTCTAGATGAAATCTCAAAAGTTGTCCAAACAAGGCGAACGAAGGGGCATTACAAGTATCGTTTGCTAAGACAAGTTTGTGTCTAAACCAGCTTAATGAATTGCACTCAAATTCAAGGAAGGTGCTTTCAAAATTGTTATTGCTAACTAAGCACTCATGCTATCTCCTAGAATTTTCTTCCAACTAACCGGTTATATGAGTGATTATTTCTCATTAAGGCATAAGCATATTTGGAAGTGGATTTTTATTAGATATTGTAGTTGTGAGTTCCACTTCAAATCACCAAATCCTTCACAAAACCTTATGCACAACCACTGCAACACCGTACAGTTGTTGTTGGGCCTTTGCAATGATGCGGGGAAAT
>VDFB02023141.1:0-27606 GCA_007258455.2 Sequoia sempervirens
AAAAAGGGTTGGGTGAGAGCATACATCCAAGTAGAAGGATTGGATGGTAGGGTGGTGGTAGGAGATGATGATGAGTTGGAGCTTGGTGGAGGTGATGAGTGGCGCAAGTGAGACCATCAGGACATTGAAGAAAAATCTAGTCACCCAACGCACAGTGCTTGTGGACTGAAATACCCAGTGATATCCAATAAAATAGAGGCCATGAAAATGTGCACAAAGCTGTCATACAGAGACTAGGGAAGGTGCATAAAATCCCTACTATGGTCTTTTGGTGTTTTCTAGGGTTACTTGTTTTTTGAAAGTATTATTATCCAGGTGTTGTGTAGTATAACTCTGTATAGTTTATAGTTGGAGAGGGTAATTTTGGTCAACATGATACCCTCATTTTGGATTGTAAAGGGCAAAGTAGAAGTAGTCAAGATAGTATTAAACAAAATGCAAGGGATGGGCATACAAACTCTAGTAATCTGGAAGCCATGATGGCAGAAAATGTATAATTTTTTTTGATATCAATATAATGGGCGCTACCCCTAGTAGCTATTCACCGATCAAAAAAAAGAAATTGAATTTTGAAGCTCAAGGTATGTCCTCTTTTCCATGCCAATTTGATATTGATCAAGTTCCTTGAACATAGATTGATAAATTATTAAACCACAAAGGTGGGGCTAGCATAGTTGATTATATTTTGATATTTTATGATGTCAGTATATGTATATGTTTGTAATTATATATTATAATGTTATATATGTGTAATGGATAAAATATTATATCCTACACCTTTACCTCCTTTTTTCATGCCACTTTGGTGTATGATACATATATGTTTGGTCTTATCACTTAACTTGCATCATTTGGTACATTAACCAACCCTAACCTAAAACTTATTACTTATCCATCAATTTAGAAAATTACTAGTCCATTTCATTAGGCACTGTAATCCTCGTATTAGGCCTTGCATGTGGTTCTATCTATTAGAATGGATTGCATCTACATACTATTACTCTCTATTTAAATTTTAAATCTCTTGCTTTGTAAGTCAATTTCTTGAAATGTGAATGTTATTTTTCTATCTCAACTTGCATGTCAAAGGTCTCAAGCTATGTGTATATGAATTGCATTTAGGTACATCATCCTAGGATTTTTAGGATCATGAATTCATCATTATATTTTTTTATATTGTGCATGCACATCTTAGTCATAGTTATATTAGTCCTAGTCTCAATTATATATTATTTATATCAATATTTTACATTGTTCATGGGTCTTTATTTCTATTAAGGAAGTCAATTTTATTTCATTTATCTATAATAACACTCTAAATATACTTTTTAGCACCATTGATTTGTAGATATAGCAACATGAGTAGGAAATTAATACATAAGCCACATCTATAAAGGATAAACCCACAAACATATGTAATTTAAAAGAACAAAACTATGGGTGGGGCCTCATTCTATGCATCTAAAATCTCACATTTATATCATATTCTAATATTACTTATATTAGAGTTTCTTTCATTGCAGGTTGGTTATTAGGTTAATGAGATATTATCAAGTGCCAATGGATGTGGAAAATCCTAACACTCGGTAGTTGGTATTCTATTAGAGATTGTTTGTAAGTGAATGATTAACTATAATGTCATCATTGGCATGACATCATGGAAGTGGTACCATTGGCACAAGTAATGGAAATTGATTTAAAGTTAAAGGGATAACTAGTAGACAAGTGAATTGGGTAGTGTTTGGAAGTGTGAGGTCCCTTGTCATAGTGGTGGAGTTTTATTTTCCTATATGTATATTCATCCCATATATTCCCTAGGAATAATTTATCATATTGTAGAAATGATAGGAGAGTATATCTTTATTCCCTTGGGTGATGGTTTGTATTGAGAGTAGTGTGGGATTTTATTCTCCTTTTTATGACATTATTTTTTCCAGTGGTAGATGGTGTTTTCCTTTGGTGGGTGAATTATTTATGGACCTTTGTGTCATTGCTAGACCCATTGGTGGGTGCCTGTTCCATTATGATGTGATTACAATAGTTAGAGAAGTGATGTTTAAGATGCTAAAGGTCAGAGTTTTCTTACATGGGTAGTATGGAGGTAGTTCTATAGTTGCCTATTGATAGCCATTTGGTACCTGGCCCATATGCTACAAGTAGCTTGGTTAATCATAAGAATCCCATGCAACTAACTTATATGATGCATAATTTTTTATAAAAAATAATTTGGATTAGAGATATTGCAAACAAAATGCTCTTAGGAAGTTGACTAGGCTTCAAGAATTCATGGATGATAATTTGAGCACAAGGAAACAACAATGAAATAAAATGAACGATATAAAAAAAAAAAATCCCCAATAAATTAATGAATTCGACAAGAAATGAAATCATATAAAGAACATAAATGAATTCAAAATAATATGATTTTACCATCCCATGTTGAAGTGTGTTCGTATTGAGGATGTTGGAGTGCTGGATCAATACGAAGCCTCCATTGTTGTTGAAAGTTCAAAGGTAGTAGTAGTAGTAGCAATTTTGAATACAAATGTGCTAAATGTGCTTCAATGGCTATTTTGAAATAACCTCTCCACAAATTCTCTAGATTTTCCAATCATTTTTGAGAGGGAAGAAGATTTTTTTATAGATTTTCAAGTTTCAAATGAATAATCAAGATTCAAAAATGAAAGATCACAATCAATGATTGAGAACCATTGAGAGGAAATAGATTGGTTAGTTAACTTCACTTATTGATCCAATTAAGGATTTTAATTAAATAATCAATGGGATTAGATGGAATGATTGGTGGAATTGAATAAGTCGGATTGAGTGTTTAGTGGGATTGAGAAAGTCGGGTTGAGTTAGGAAATAGATTGAGAAATCAGTGGTCATGATTTACTCAATCAAGATATGTGAGGATGTATTAATTAATCTAATAATTAATTAATATTGGGGATGAATGTGCAAGTTGCATTTGATTTTGACAAATAAAGATATATTTATTTGTTGACCATGTTGAGTGATTTTGAATAATTGATTTAATTATTCAAATTTGGAGAAGGAAAAGTAAATTAAATAATTAAAGATAACTATTTAATTAATTTAGACGAATAAGTAGTGTTAGTGACATAATTAAATAACTTGTATTTATATAATTAATTAGGAGGAATAAGGTTAAATTAGATGATGACATATTGAATTAATTATACAATTTGAGATCTTTTAATTAATATAGAAAAATAGGGTTAATGATGCCTAATAATGGAAAAATGCAGTTTAGGGTATGTGATATGTGTTAGGTCATTTTTACATGTCTATAATGACTTGTGATCATAAAATTTATTTTATCATTAGGTGCAAATTCTATCAGTGAATAATGATAGTGTGCTCCACTATGACAAGATAATGTTTATATGGATAAGGTGAAGTTGTTGATGTACCTAAGCATTGAATACTAGAATGTGTTAAATAAAATTACTATTTAGATTATAGTGACAGGTTAGTTGTGGCCTGGAAATAATATATCAAAAGGATATTGCAAGTTCAAATTATATTGAAATATGAAAGACATTAAAATTCATGACTTACTATTGTGTTAATGCTAGGGTTATTTGGCACCCTAATATAACTCTTTAGAGACATTATGTATGTTACTATTGATGGCTATATGCTATCTATATAACATACTTAAGTGATATAAGATAACTCACTATTAATGTGAGTAATATTAGGTCTTAATGGTATAATATATTTTATACTAGTCATATGCAAAAGAGGTAATTTAGTAACGTATTTATATCTTATGATTATGAACTTCCAAATATAAGATGATAATGAACATGGTTATAATATATGGTGTAATTAATGTATTATGATGAAAAAGGTAATACCTCAATGGCTATAGGCATCTTGCATAATATCAAGGTTGATCATCTTAATTAAACTAAATCATGCTATGATAAGATGATACTTAATAAATCTAGTATTATGACATGAGAGGTAAGAATTGTAGGGACAAAATTTGTATGTTAACTCATGATATATGACCTTATGATTGGACATTGTGAAGATAGAGTATTAATTGGACATGTTTCATAAGCTCTGGTTTTCATATTGAATGTGACTAGGTTGGTATTTATAAAACCATCTTGATGTCATATAGAAACTAAGAAATAATTATGTGGGACGATTGACATGTGAAAAGACTTCTTTATTCAAATTATAAAGATAAGAGCCTCTCAAAATTAAATGAATTAGAATGTAGTATAACCCATTTATATTGAGTTATGAATCCCATTAGGAATACAAGTGAGAACATCATGGTGATGTATTCATGTGAATAACTATTATAAAAGTCAACACACATAGAAGTGTATAGGATGAGTTATCAATGCTATTAATTGAATGACTTTTAGTATAACTAAAATTTGAGCATGTAGAAAGGAATATAGTAGAAAATATGAAATACTAATTTTACAATGAATATTTATGATTTCAAAAAGAATTAATGTGATTGAATACATATTTTGTATATGAAGACT
The DNA here is from genome assembly GCA_007258455.2 of Sequoia sempervirens. Lineage (NCBI taxonomy): Eukaryota > Viridiplantae > Streptophyta > Pinopsida > Cupressales > Cupressaceae > Sequoia > Sequoia sempervirens. Next base: position 4,539 of record VDFB02023141.1, read on the forward strand.
CTTGATTGATGATATATTGTAAATTTAAATTATGTGGCTTATAAGTTGGTATCCAGATTACAATTAGTTAAATTGTTTTTGATTGAGTAAGTAGGGAAAGGGCCCTGACCCTTATAGAATAGTACAACAAATTAAAGAACAACAACATGAGGAAGTAGACCTGAAAGACACTTCCCCCACCCATCAATCAAAACTTAACCAATACCCTCCCAATCAAACCTTATAGTTCTATCAGACATAGCAAAAAAATGCATCCAATTTTTCATGAAGTCCCACCAGTAGATTTGGTTATAACCGAATAACCTTAAAGTAGTGTTCATATGAAGACTATAACTATTAACAAGATTTAACATATAAAAGTCCTGGCACCAACGACCATTAACAATCCTAAAGCCAACAGGAGTAGCAAAAAGAACATAACGACAAGAGACAAAAAATCATAACAAATACCAAGGACTAAGCATCCTTGATCAAAATCCAAGCTTTCAACAGGTCTTCGAAAGTGTCCTCGACCTTCTCCTTTGGCTCCAACTTTCCTGACAAATCCTCTTCACCCTTCGTCGCATTTTTCCTCTGCTGATTCTTAATTTCTCCTTGCCCCGAAACCATAGCCATAATCACCTTTTTCATAATAACATCCATCACTATGCACAAAAATTTCACTACATTTTCAAGGGTTTGGATTCTACAATCCTTATCCTCCTCTTGCATCATTTTTTTCCAACAATTCCAACCTCTCCTCCACCCTTCTAATTATGTCAATGTCAAAACCCACAAACTCCTCTTCATTAGGATTTTTAATTTCCATCACCTTCGGGTCCTTAGTGACATTTTCATTATTCATAGCCTTCTCCATATCTTCGTCAGCCTCCTGACTCACATCTTGCTGTGAAACCTCTTCCATTTCCTCATTATGGGAATCCTCTTCCTCATTAGACTCACCACCAAGACTATCTGGGATTTCCTCAGTAGAGGAATCATAATCTTCCTTCACAACCTTCTTCCCCTTACTATCTTGAGAACTAGAGACACATTTTTCCTCTGAACTTTTTGACTTTTTACTGCTACCTGACCCCTTAGATGCTGCCATAGTTATTCTAGTAGACGTTCGGCCCATAGGAGTAGAACAATCTAGGTTGTCATTATCATCCGGGATGTTGATGGTGTCTAGGTTAGTTCCTAGCTCCCTAATAAGAAAATTCCTTTTTTTATTTGTATTAGGGCCAATAGAATCCGCACCGCATTTTTCAGGAGTGGCTTTAAGAAGCTCCAACCACAATGGGTCCTCAAGCTTAGGAGGAGTTTTCATAGAATTTTTAGATGGGGTATGAGGGTGACTCTCAATGAGTTCAATTTTCACAAAGCTCTTAAGGGTAGGGTTTTCAATTAGCTTGAGGGAAGGGTTATGCTGCGGGGACATGGCCATCATGTATTTATAGATAGCACAGATTAGGCCCTAATGTAACAACGGGTTTGCTCCATTGGATAAGCTTTGACTTAGAGAAGAAAAAAGAAAGAAAGGCAGGTTAATCTTCTCAAGGTGTCGGATGTGGTTAAGAATTGAGAAATGGTAGCCATGGATTGAAAGGGGAGGGAGTCAAACCCTAGCATACCCATTCTAGAATCTCTCAACCTTCTCTTTATCCTCAAAAAATTTCTCTAAATAATCAAGGTATTTACCGTTACTCACCTTTGCCACCTTTTTACCTTCATAGGCCAGTCCCATTTCCTTAGCAATAAGCTTCACATCCAATTTGAAATGGAGATCACCCATTTGCACCTCACCATCCTTCCAGGCATTGGAAAACTTATAGCTCATCTTTTCATTATACCCTTCCATGGTAGCAAAGTACAGGGTAAACCTAGCTCTCTCAAACAACCCCCATAGCTCCAATTTTTTTTGCAGTGATTCATACTTACTTGGCTTCATTCTCTTCCTTGGGGCTCCCATGGTGTTTTCTTTACAAAGATGATTTTTTGGAAAGAGAAGAAACTAGTTTCTTTGCCCATCATCGTTCTCAACAATGGCAATAGGCAACTCAATAAACTCAATTTGGATGAAAACCTTGCGTTTATTCATTTGAGAGAATAACGACTCCAAATAATTGATAGGATGTTTGAAAATCAAGCTAAGTTAGAAATCACCTTTTCGAGCCCCATCATAATTAAGTTTGCCAGCTCCACCACCTTTCTTAGTCATGATTATATTTAATTTATTACTTGCCTTTCCATCGGCCTTAGCACATGTCAAGATGTCATTTCTGAGATCATTATTTCTATTTCTTGCAGTGCTTATTGTTTTCATTATTTCCTCATTTAAGCCTTCCTATTCAAAGTACGAAGTGATCCAAATACTCTATCCTTTCCATCTCGATCCTCTTATTACTTTGGGATTCGATGTACCTTTTCCCTCATGCCACCCAGTCCATCTTGTCAACTTGCTAATATGCCAACATGACTCCTATCTCCACCAATCGTTTTAATTGTTGCTACTCTATCCATAATTAATTCAAGCTCCCATTCCATCAATCGTTCCCAATCTATCCTTACCAAATATTTATTTTAATTGATTAGATAGATTAGAGAAATCTCAATATTTTAAGACTTCCTATCTTAAACCAAGATTAGCCATTGCATCTGTTGCCATATTACCTTCTCTAAAAGTATGGTAGATCTTGTAGTGTTGGAAAGACTGTAACATGATTTTACAGTCATCTAGAAGGTCTTTAATTTCCCAGGGAGCATCCACCATATTATTAAGGTGGTCAATAATAATCTTAGAATCGCCCTCCACAATAACCCTCCTGTACCCATTCTCTCTGAGATAACCAATTCCAACCCAAACAACATATGCTTCAATAAAGTTATTCATTGTTGTTCCCAATCCTTTGTTATATCCTACAAGGTAGATTCCTCTTCCATCCCTAACCCCTCTTGCTCTTGCCAGCCCAAGATTTCCTTTTGAGCATCCATCAAAATTACATTTCACCCATCCAGGATCAGGAGGAATCTAGACAATGCTTTTTCTTAAGATTTTTTTAGCCCAGTTCACGTTGCTTAGATCTTGGGAAATCTTCCATTTTTTCTTTATTATTGGCTCTTAATAAGTAGGCCCTTGCTTAGATCGGGGGTACTTACAACTTTCAATATTTTCTTGATTTTGTCTCCTTATAACCATGCATAGCTCCTTACTACTCTTAGCAGCATCCCTAAAGACCCTATTATTTCTTTGTTTCCATAATCCCCAAGTAAGTAATGGGGGAAATTTTCCCCATAAATCAAGAATAATATTATGAGAGTAAGGGCACAAGCACCACCCTTCAACAAAAAATTTAACTGAGGCAGGGAAAACCCATTCAACCTTGAGCATCTCTAGGAAGAAAGCCTTGAATTCTCAAGCATAAGAGCACTGAAAGAACAAGTGAATAATAGTTTCTTCTTCTCTAATGTAGAGGTAACATTTATTAACTAAGTACCATCCTCTTTTCTTAAGGTTGTCAATTTTTATAATCTTACCATGTATCATAGCCCACCAAAAACAATTAATTTTAGGGATTAGGTGCTTTTTCCACACCATATTCCAATTAAAGATTACCCTGTTAAGAGGTTTCATCTCCATGGCCTCATAGGTAGACTTAACAAAGAATCTACTTGTAGCATTTTTTGTCCAAATCCATTCATCCATTCTGTTTCTTGAAAAGAGGTCAGGATTCCTAATTAACCTTAACATCGAGTCTAAAGCAACATCCCATTTTCAGCTGTCTACCCCTCAAAACAAAAGTATTCAAAAAGGATTTGAAATCAATCCATTTAGGTCTCGACCCATCCTAGACTAAATAGTTGAAGACCATCTTACTAATGCTTCTTTTTAATCTTATTTTGATTTGTTGGAGGTCGTCTCTAGTAGATAAGGGCTCACATGTGGACCAAGCATCTTCCCAAAAGTTTGTTCTAAGCCCATTACCAATCCTAACTTTTTCTCTATTCAGATTTCCTCTAATTTTTAGTAGATTGTTCCAAAAGATGGAGCCATAAGGTAGCTCCTTTTTCCTGAGAAAACAACAAGCCACCTTATTATTTAAATACTTATCCCTTAGGATCTGTACCCAATATTTTGTACCTTCCAAGAGAAACCAACCCATTTTTTCCACAAGAGCTTTGTTGAACATTTTTATTCTTCTAATTCCCAAGCCTCCTTCTCTCTTTAGTTTACAAACAAATTCCCACTTAACAAGAGCCATTCTTTTCCTCTCTTCCACACCTAACCATAGGAATCTCCTTTGAACCATTTCAATTTTATTTGCAACATAAGCTGGGATATTGAACAAAGAGAGGTAATAAACGAGAATATTTTGTAGGGAGGATTTTAGGAGTTGGATCTTCCCATCAAAGCTTAGTAATTTTCCTTTCCAACCATCCAGATTCTTTTGTATTTTCTCCACAATGCAATTCCAATAGTTTCTATTGGGATTTTTTGAGATTAGGGGAAGACCCAAGTAGGTAGCAAGAAAATCCACTTCTTGACACCCTAAGATATTTATCACTTTCTCTTTAACAATGTGGCTTGCATTAAAGTATATTTTTCTTTTTTGATAATTGATAAATTGGCCAGATAACTTGGCATATTGATCAAGAGTAATTTTCCATTGTTTTTCTTCAATAATAGATGCCTTCCCCATAAGAATAGTATCATCTACGAATTATTCATGTGAGGCAGGGGGTAATGAGGAAGAAACACAAAAACCTTTTAAGGTTTTATTAGAAATTTGTTTCTATATATTGCAGCCTAGAGCTTCAACAACAATAACAAACAAATAGGGTGATAAAGGATTGCCTTGTCTAAGACCACAGGCTAGAGAGAAAAAACCATTAGGAACCCCATTAACTAGGAAAAAGAACCTTGAAGTAGTGACACAAGATCTAATTAACTTGAGGAATTTTCCATTGAAGCCAAAATTTTTAAGAAAAACAAAAAGAAAATTCCAAAAGACCTGATCATATGCTTTTGAGATATCCAACTTTAGAACCATACCCTATTTTTTGTTGTGGTCCATAGAATGTAGCACCTCATGGGTTATATGGAAGCATCCAATATTTGTCTTCCTTGTACAAATCCCTTCTAATTCATATCAATCATTTTATTCAAAACCACTTTCAACCTATTGACCATAATTTTAGAGCAAATCTTATAAGTGGTGTTACACAAGCTGATAGGTCTATAATCATTCATAGAGACAACATCACAATTCTTAGGGATCAGAGCTATAAAGGTGATATTCATCTGGTTCAAAAGCTTTCCTGATATGAAAAAGTCCTTCATTGCATTAAATAAGTCTGGAGAGACTATGTCCCAATATACTTGGAAGAAACTTGGGGGAAATCCATCCGGTCTTGGTGCTTTAAAAGCACCAAATGAGAAAACAACCTCCTTAACTTCCTTCAAAGAAACAACCTTAGACAATTCTTTTAGATCTTGGTCTGTAACAACATTGGGGATGATCTCTAAGAAATCATTCAATTCAAAACTATCAACCCTTGGCAGATCAGGAAAATTTGAAAAGAAGGAAACAAGTAGTCAAATTGTTCAAAGGGATTTATACGGTAAATATTAATTTTTTTGAGTAAACATAAATGATATTATATCAAGGGAAATTGCAAATAAATCTAGTTGAATAATACACAAACCCTACATAAGGAAAATAAAACTAGTATACAAAGAGGGTTGAATATCAAACTTTAGTTGAATGAGAGTTAGTATCAAAGGGTTGTCAAATAATATTGAGATTTAAAAATTATTCAACTGATACTTTAAAAGAGAAAGGAAGTTTCTTGAGATATGATGGATCTAGTTAGACTTGTTGCATATTATTTTTATATTAATTAAGTGACATGATGTAATATGAGAGAACTAATTTGCATGGAAGGAAAATTATGTCTTTGTACAAATATTATTAAATTTAATAATGTAACACTTGATATAGTACAAAAAAAAGGGTTTAGGAAGACATGATATGCATTAATGTTATTTAGGTTTCATGTTCATCAAGTAGCACTTGATAAATGAAGAGCACACAATGAAATGAAGTGACATTTGAAAGAACATGTTGGAAGGTGTTGATATTTTCTGTGGCACTTGGACATGCTTTGAAATGGTTAGTCATGTGACTTTATGCCTATATGAGTTCATTTGATGAAGTTACACTTGATAAATCTATAACTTAGAATACAACAGGACCTATGGTTTAAGAATGTTTTGAACCACACAAATAAAAGTAAGTTATAACATTATTCAAGTATGCACACAAGCCTCAAAGGATGCACTATTTATTTGAATACACTTTTTTGTATGTGCATGCTTATCCTTGGAGTTTAGTAGATGGGAATTATATCTACACAACATGTTGCATACTTTATTTATAAATATTTTATCTAAAAATAAAAAAATCAAGGGGTGATTTTTGGGGTTACTACAAGAAGTCGACAATATTGAAGGTGGAAAGATTATATACCTAGTTTGAAAGTAATTAAATACTATGTCAAATATCTCATCTGTGTACAACTAGTTCAAATCCTCACAAACAAGTATGCATAAAATGATTGTATAGTTGAAAACATAAGTTAAAGTTTATAAGTATAAAATTCAACATGATTTCCACCTATATTCATTCCTGTTTAAGAATTCAAAGTTCAAACAATATCTTCTTATCATGGAAGAGTGAAATTATAATTGGTTTGAAACTCTACATGACTTTTTCACTATTTTTAAAATATTATACCAAAATCTAAGTTATAATTTAAACCAATGGTTTATATTTCATGGCTATTATTATAAATTTTATAAAATTATATCACCAATTTATTGCAAAACCTTCCTCCAACATAACAAAGAAAAGGTGGTGCTCCTTGTCCCATTACTGTTAAGAGGCTCCGGTCTCTTCGGCTCCTTCGTCTACTAGTATTATGGATGCCCCTGGCCCCAATATGAAAAAATGTTTAAAAAACCTTGCCGCGAAAGCCTCTCCCCAAGAGACATCCCCTACCCAAGGGGCTTGTGGTGAAGAAAAAGGATGAAAAACGTATAGCTCTCGCTCTGAAAACTAAATCCAAAGCCTCCAAGAAAACCAAATTTAGGCTTCAACAAATTGACTCTGACATTGAGATCATTGAGGAGACTAGTACCCCTCGTAGGTCAAGTAGATTGGTCATCAAGCAAGAAAAAGACAAGATTTTTAAGGAGGTGTCAGATTCTGACAATCATGATGGAAGCGAGAGTAAGAGTAAGGAGGAAAAGGATGTGGAGGAGGAGGCTCTTTAAACTTCTGCTAGTAGTTCCTCCCATGTTTTAGAAAGCCTTAAAAGGGGTCCCATGGGCCTTTCCAGTATTAGGATCAAATAGGTCAAATCTAGGGCCTCACACATTGCTGAGGGAAAGGCCCCCATGGAGGAAGCTTGTAGTAAACATGATGCGGTCTGGGAGGAGGTCGACAACCTTAAATACAAAGTGGAGAGTTTGGAGAAAAGGTTGCAAGATGTTACTCGGTTTGTGCTGAAGATCATGCACAAGTCCACCACCACTCTATGTCTACTACAGAAGGACAAGTCCACAAGCAATGTGGAGGAAGAAGCTATCGACAAGGAAATTCTTAAGTTCCTCACTGAAGATTGGGCTACCATAACTTTAATTAAACCAAGCAGTGGGAAGAAGGATTAGGCTCGTGGGTGATTTGGTTTTTTGGTTGGTGCTGGCCTCATTGGCCATCGTTTCTTTTTAATTTTACTAAAGATACTACTACTAATTTTGTGTTTCCTTTTAACTGGTATGACCCTTGGTGGTCTGTGGTTAAGACTGCTCTAAATCATGGTTTCATGATGGACATTACTATTAGTATTAGTTTTTGTGTTATGTTTTGGTGGTGGTTTTGATATGAACTATTTAGGGTATTGGTTTGGTTTCTAGGCCTTGTTGTTACTGTGTTTTTAATGTTACTTTGTTGTTGATGGCCTGTGGGGCCTTGTACTAAAGGGACAACACCCTAGTTTTTCTACTTTTTATATCAAAAACAAAGAAAATGTGGAACCTCTAATAATAATGTGATGTGTTGGTGCACAAATTTGTAGGTTTTGGATCCCTAAAGCCTAGACATTCTCTGAGCACCATGAGTGTCAAAATTAGAGAAAAAAACCTCTAATTTACAATAAAGTAGGGAAACAATAGACTAATTTATTAAGGTGGGTAATATCTTCGAATTTGGGGTCAATTAGACCTAAGGGATCCTCTTGAGGTATTCTAAATAGGATTAACACTACTAAATATAGACGTGGATAAACTAATAATTTAGTACTTATTGTATCTGGCCCCAAATGATATCATCAAGCTAAGGACTAACCTACATTTATAACCTATATTAAGTTGATTAGCAGAATATTACATAGTAATAGGATGTGGATATGTGCAACATGAAACTCTATGATCTGATAATAATTTAAGGATCACTACATATTTTTTTCCTTAGTTAAGTTACAATGCTTAAATATGAGGTGCATGCAATCTACTTTATACTCATAACCTATTGGTGTAATATATATTTTGTTTAATCACATGGCAAATCATTACTTCTAAGATTGATGTCTATTAGTTTGGTTACAGATTCCAAGTACACCATGGGAACAACAAATAAAAACCACACATACATATACATAAAAATAATGATATCAAACGACCAAACATTTTCAATTTTTCATCTCAAACCGTAAATAACACAATAGAATATTGTTTCGTTCATCAAATATTTATTACATTCATACCAAGGAACTAGCAAGATAAAACCCTAGTCTAGAACTTCCTAAAAATTATACAAATAGAACCATGGAGATATTCATCATATAAGAATAATTTATAATCAAATTAAGATTTGTATTTATATTTTTACTCTAGTTATGATTGCATAAAATTATAGATCTGTGTCACACTTTTATAAAGTAAATGTCCAACACAAACACACATTTTCAACTTTGATCACCTAAAGGAGATATTTATGTTTTGAGTTTTAAAATGATGTAAACTAATGAAACGTAGAACTTTTAATGTAGTTTATGCTTATAATTTTTATTTATTTATTTTTAAATAGTTGGATATATATTTTTTATGAATTTAAGAGCATAATTTGAAGTGTTGAAAATTTTAGAAAAAAGTGAGGTTGATGGGACGTTGCAAACAAAAGAGTAAAACATTTTTTTTTCTCTAATTTGTTTCTCCACATAAATTACTTGAAAATCTAGTACATGAATTTTTTTTTATTTTTTATGAATGTTTATTTTTAAAATATTTTTAAAAGTTGAACTTAATCAAAACATCATAGTTTTCATGGGATGTCAACTTTTATCTAAATTTTTTATGATTTTAAAAAAAAAATTATACTCTCTTGGAGAGGATTATCTCCTCTAGTGCACCACATGTTTTTCAAAATTAATTAAAAAAATTCTATTGGCTTGATGTTTGATTATAAAAACCTACTTATAATAAAATTTTAAAACATTATAGTAAAGACTAATCAAAATATTTATTAAAAATATTTTTGGATTCTAGACTCTTAGCACTACAAAAGTGTATTTGTATTCTTTCATGAAAGTACCCCTAGTTGGATAGTTTTAGAGTCAAATTTTTCTTGAATATTCCCTAAAATAAGGGTCAAGCTATCACATAGGTAGTTGTGTAGATAGTTTCAGGAAAAAAAGGTTTCGAGCAAAACACTCTCAAATCAAAGGGTTTGATTAAAAATTTACATATAAATCCAATTATAATTCAAAATTTTGTAGTGTAGAACAATGTATCCCTTTACATTTTTACACTTTTTTGGGCCCTCCCTACTAAAATTGGGCTTCTTTATGCCTTATTTGGCCCTATTTTGCATCCACAATCCTTATTTAATGCATCTTTCTAAGGATAATCTCGAAACATATCTAATGACCAATCATAATTTAATGATTTTGGATTGTATGGCCCAGATTTAGTGATTTGGGACTCATATGCCACCTTGTGCATATGGGTCCACCTAAGTTTTGAGGCCTGGTCTTGAATTTGGCATAGTCCTTAACATTTCTTGAAATTTTTGTCCCAAGTTTAGCCTACTGGGACTCATACGCCACCACTGGCATATGAGTCCCACTTATCTTGGACCTATTTTGAATTCAAATTCTTGGCGGGATTTTATTCTCCTAGATATGATGTCAGCTTATAGTGTTGTAATTTAGGGAAATTTGGCATAAACAAATATAAATACAAGGTTATTTCACATATTTTATCCTAAGCTTTCAAATATTCAAGTACTATAGCAAATTTATGATCAAGAGCATTCAAGAGTTTACTATCAAGCATTTTGGAGCTACATTCAAGATTCAAGCATCATGTCTTGAAGTCATCATGCATCATGTGTGTTTTTGAGCTAACATTTGTGATGTAGGGTTTTATGATTCAAGCAAGCATTCAAGTCAAGATCCATAGCATTCAATCAAGAATCAAGATCCATATCCATTGGAGCCATTTCATACAAGTTTGTAGCCTTTGTTACAAGGGTTTGGTGAGTTGCAACATAGCTTATTTGTTCATTCATCATTCCTTCATTCTATTTCATTTCATTTCAAGGTTTGATTACCAAAACGAGGTTTGACCAAGGAAAACCCCTATCTACCAACCAAAGAAATTTTTTCCCTCTCTTTGATGTGTGATTTACAGATTTAGGTTGAAGATCCATTGAAGAGCAAGATTGGAGAAAGTTTTCAAAGTTGTCACCTTTCTTGCAAGATTACGGAAAGTCACCTAAAGGTCAAAATTCAATGTTTCAAACTCAGAGATCGGAAGGGAGAGAAGCTACAGGAGATCACTAGAGGATATCAGAGTTTTAGATCAACCCTGATATTGGGACTAAATCACCACTTGTGGCATATGAGTCCCAATATACCTATTTTCAAACATTTTCTATAGATCCTGGTTTAGCAGTTGTAGATTTTGATTTTGGTCTGAAACCCTAAACTAGGACTAAATCGCCCCTACTAGTGTATGAGTCCTAGTATGCATTAAAATTCAACATTTTTGGATTTCAGATCTTATTTTAGACATCTTCATATTTTCATGTGCACCTCTATTCATTCTGAGTCCATTTTTCTGATTTTGAGTTCTATAATCTAGGTTTCATAGTTACATTTGCATATCATTTGCATCTCTTTCTTTCTAAGCCTTTGCTTAGTGGTGAACCCCCTTTAGTATTTAATCACACCCTAGGAAACCATCCTAACCCTAGCCCATTCCCCAATCAAATCAATTGGTTGAGGGATCTTGGTTTCCTTTAATGAACTAGAGTGAAATAGGTCCTCCTAATTCCATCTCCTGAAAGGTGGAACCCCTATTTCTTTGTGTTCAAATTTCAATGACTTTTTTTATAGTTTTGGGTGAAAGGGGTTTACTTGAAATTATATGTACCATGTAGATTCTCTGTGGTTTTGGGCAAGATTGTTTCACCCAAAAAATTTCAAGGATTTTTTTTTACTCAAAATCATTTTGTTAGTTGAAAATATAACACAACTTTTTGATTTTATGTGACTAGAGTTACAAGAGTTGAAACCCTGGATTCCCCTTCAACTTATAGTCACATAGAAGAAATAAATTACCAACCTCTAATATGTCAAATGAACTCATATTTATAGTACTTCATATGGTTTCTTGAGGCCACATAATTTTTTTGTTAGGCTTGGACATCATTAATGTTGCATCTAGAACAAATTGAGATCTTTGTGAAATTTACTAAAATGACATCTTGGAGCTTGTGTGAAAATTATGCATGTCATAAATACAACCACCACATTAATGATGGAATGGTACTCCAATATTCCACCATTTGAAATACATGTAAATCCATAGCCTTGAGATAGATAACTATTTTTTATGAGAAAAAACCTTTGGAGTAGATGAAGAATTAAATATAATAATGAATAGATACCTAATACATGGAAGGAGGTAGGAGGGAGTAAATAATGCAAAATGCATGTTTCAAAGTTTTGGGGATTGGGGGTTGAGGATACCTCATAAATAATACCATTGTTAAGGAGTTAGGGATTGGGATTAAGCCATGATTCATACCAATAGTATAAGGCCATACCCTCATTATTGAATCTAAGAGGATGCATAAGGGAAATAGTTATGGAGTTAAGCATAACCTGGATAATAAGGAATTCATTCCTCAAGGCTTATAAATGAGGATAAATTTAAAATAGTGACCTACTAAGACACATACTGAAAATCGCCAGGGATAGAGTTTGGGTGTACCAAGGAAATAATGCCTCAAATATGGGATGGAAAAAATATAGCTTTAAAATTTAACTTAGTATAGGAATCAGAGATTTAAAATTTAGAGAGAAATCATCCTAGTATGGATAAATGTGAAACACTAACAAAGGAAAGGAAAAGTGGGGGTCAAGGGAAAATGATGACATGAAGGGTGATTATAGAATAGTGAAAGGAAAAGGGGACAAAGGCAAGGGATAGATAAAAGATATTATAAGATAGGAAAGTCCCATATCCCAATAGGGACAACATAAAGAGTGGATTTGGGAGGAAAGAAAAAGTAGGAAGGGAGACTTTGAAACTTTAACATAGGCACAATCCTTAGAAGTTTGAACATAAAACATCCACACTTAGAATTTTTGGTAGCTTTTAAAATTCTAACACATGATAGGAACATGTGGAATGATGAATAACAACACAAAATATATAAAAAAATTGACCAAGGAAGACACATTAGGAAAAATATTAGAATAGTTGTCTGTGATGGGTATAAAAAGGAAAAAATGCATAACGGGGGATAGGATTCAACAATAATTGGAAATAGTCAATATTGGATCTAAATGGGGATATGTGCCACTCTTAGGTACAACAAGGATCTAGCTATATTTGGAAGCAAATCACAAAAGGGACATCAAGGATGGGACGAGGATAACTTGCACCTTATCATGACCAATAGGGGTCATGAATGCATAAATACACAACACACACAACACAAACATAAAATGTGCAAGGTAGGACCAATATTTATAAAAAATAATAATCCACATTATAATGAAATAGTAGCATCACAATAATTTTGGTCAATATCTTGAGGTAGTATGCACTATCACCATACCTCTCAACAAATTTATATGACTTTATCACATGCCATACTATTATCTCTCTGAAACATTTGAGTGTTAACCCAATATAATATTTCCACATCCACACGTTCTTCTAGATTTGGAACTCATATGTGCCCTACTAACTAACATTCCATTCAAGAGGATAAATTAGATTCTCTAGGAAAAATGTATCATCCCTACACCCAAGATATTTAATAGGAAACAAAATGTAGATGAATAATCAAATATTTTTATCATTGAACTATGCTATATCAACACTTAGACCAATGTCTTCCATGGATTTTATCTCATTATTTGATGTTGTGCACCTCAGTTTGTCATCATGTGAACACCTACCAATTAATATAATAGGTATTTCTTTCTCATCTTTATTATTTTGAAGCACAATATTTGAAATGGTATATGGTGTGGTAGAGGGGAAAATATGAAAAGGTTCAAAATAATATGAGCTTACCAAGGCTAGTGCATCTGGACAAGATTCTTTGAGTTGCACATATTCATTAGCTAGTTCCTTTCTCCAAGTGTCATTCTTTATTTATATATTCAACAAGAGCAATACAAAGGAAGAAATTAGCAATTGTATGATCTTCTTCATCTTGACCTTCCAAGAGAAAATTAGGACCATCATCAATGGATGGAAATTAGTTTATGGTGTTGCAACTGTCATTTTTAATGTATAGGTGTAACTCTTCCATTTTTAGACTAACCTATTCATATGATAGGCCCATTTGAACATGTGGGTAGGTCAAGGAATTTGCACAAAGGATGCAAGGAATAACTTGAATATAAGAAGGAACATCTATTCCTCCTCTTTTCCTAAACATTTCACCTCTAGTGGCTAGGAATGAATAGATTGTGGCTTATCATCATTTAGATTTACTTCACTTAGAAATTCCTATTCATGTCCTTTTGTTACCTCCTTCCTTACCCACTACTATAATGGAATTTTTCTTTTCTCTATCACCTTCTTTGTAGCATTGTGTTTCATCATCTTATCCTCTATCCTTTGCTTATTATAACTCCTATGCATTGTGAACCATTAGAATCTAGACCTTGCACAAACACAATAAACATGCAAACAATTAGATCAAACACAAGGTTAGAAACAAATGATTCCTCAAGAAATCCATTTGAAATTTGTAAAAGATAAGAAATGAAAATGAAGAACACAAATGAAACAATTAAATCCTATCTAATGCAAGCAAACTCTTGATCTCTTGAGGGAGTTGGTGCCAATTTGATGTGGAAATTGGCCCTTTCCCAACTCCAATGCTAGCTTTGATGATTTGATGAAGATTGTGATCCACTTTGATGAAGATTGATGAATGTATGCTCCAAGCTAAAATCTGCAAAAAACCTAGCTATGATTCAATGAGATGGATGAGAATTGCTAAGTATTTTAGCATGGTAACTTTGCTTGAGATGTGGATGATCAAATGCATGGTGAAGCATTCTATTTATAGAATGTTGAAATGGAAACAAAGCCAAAATAGAGCAATGTGGGACAAAGATTTGGCCAATGGAAAAATGCCACTTGTCCAAATGTGATTGGATGAGGAATGAGCAAGTTTTGACAAATGTGCCAATAAATGCATTTTTTGAATTTGAATTTTGAGAAAAGACATGTAAGAGGGGGAAAGAAAATTGCATTAAATGCCACTTGGCTCAAGGCAAGGACATGTAAGAAGAAGTAAATGCCTTGTTGGAAGGACTTGTAAGAGAGAGTAAATGACATGTTGGAAGGACATGTCATTCAAATTTTGAATTTGAAATAGAAGAATATTCCTCCAAAAGATGCTTTGTTGAGGGAAAATGAAGATTTAATAAATCAATAAATTGATTTATTTGTGCAAGTGGAGATATCTAGAGAATGCAAGTGGGTGAGATTAGTATTTAATCATGGTTAGATTAAATAAATGATGATTATGTTAGTTTAATGATGATTAGGTGAGTTGACTTATTTTGACTTAGATTTTTGGATTAATTTAAATCAAACAAGAGAGGAAATGATTTAATGAGTTTAATTAAATAAACATGTTTTGATTATTTAATTAAAGAGATTGAAGTAAGATTAAATTAAATAAGATTTTAATTTATTCAATTTAATAGATAGACTTTAGAGATTTAATTAAATAAAATTAATTATTTAATTAAAATAGGGATAATTAGATCAGATGAATTGATTTAATTAACAAGGGAAAGTGACTTAATTAGACAAAAATAATTTATTTAATTAAGAGACGAAATTGATGAATTTAATCAGATAAGGGAATTTGATTAAACAGTTAGACCGAGGGATGATTTAGGAAGAAACGATGTTAGTAGATCAGAGTTAGATGCGCAATGTCAACTTGTACATTTTGCGTGTCTACATTTTGCCCCTCTTTGAAGCAATGTACTTGTTGCATTGATTCAAAGAATGATCTTGTCATGATCAAAATCAAAAAAATTCTGATTTTTCGGATGCCCCACTATTGCCCCAGTGAGAAGAATTGCACTGGTATATTGCCCCCTCGAGATGTTGAATGGGAATGCCAATTGCCAATCAAAATCGCGATAAAATGCGAGAGGAGTGGTTGATGTAGATGAATGGACATTCATTAGCTGTGGGTAGCTTCATGTACCAAATGGGATAGAAATGTTAGTAAAGATAGAAGAATGTGATAGAAGAATGAAAGAATGAGATGGTCATGCAAATGGTGATGACTACTTGCCGTGGAGTTGGGATTTTCAAAGGGTGGAATTCCTCATGTTTGATAATACATGCAGTACGATGCATCAAGGTATCGAGAACCAGGATGGCGTTGTACCTAGTGTGATGGACTTTGACTCAACAAATCGGATAGGAGTATTCTTGTTCACACCTGACATACGAAACCCTGTCCAGAAAATAGTTCAAATATTTCAAATATCTCGGACCAAAACATAGGAAGGCGAGCCTTTCTATGTGGTCAACAAGAAACTTAAAACACCCTCGCTACAGACTAAACAAAAGCACACATGACCAAGGTTATATTACAAAGATATCCACCAAGCACAGCAGACAAAAGATAATGATCGTTGCCCCATTCCTATCTCTCTAAATCCTTCGTTCGGACATCATCGAGAGGTCCTTAGAATGAGCACAATGAGATAAATCAAAAAAGATAAAGTAAGTGAGCAAACAAACTAATGTTCTTCGTACCGTTAGTCGAGAGAAATGATGTTTCGAAAGATGGGAGCCGAAACTTATTGCCAAAAGATAATGTCCATTGTCGGAACGGATCCTAGGACATGTTAATGACACGTCGTTTCATTTACCCAAAGTGGTTGGTTTGATAAAAGTGCCCATTGTCGGAACGGATCCTAGGACATGATTTTATCAAACGATGATGAAATTGATTTATGATTTATATTCCATTGATAAGAAAAGAGTTGACCAACTTGCTTGCTGACTGACCTATACTTGAGATTTTGATAGTTTAGGTTTTCACATTTGACTGCTAGACTTGTTTCCGACTGTTTTACCAAAGGTTGAGGGTGATGACAATTTATTATGGATGATTGATTATTGCAAGTGTAAGCGAGATGAGGCAGATGGATTTTTATTTATTTATTTTCAAATATTTGGATGTTTTTTGAGTTTTTTGCCATGTTTTGAGGCTGTTTTTGGTATTTTTTTGAGATTTTCAAATGTTTTGATTTTCAATTTTCCAATGTTTTGAGATTTTCTGAGATTTTGACCAAGAGACTAACCTAAATACCTATCCTAGGGGCCTCGGGGGCTGATCAACAGATTAGCCTTGCCTACGTTATACACGCAGAGACCACGTAGTTCGACTGACAACCTGATCGATTTACAAATGAAGATATACATGATGAGATGTCAGTTTATTATGACAGACTCCTATAGGACTGACCTAAATGTCTCGAGGGATAATCAAAGATCAACCTTGCCTACGTTTAAGCTCGAGACAACGTAGTTCGATGAGGCGACTCTGTTTTTGACTTTTTGAATGACTTTTTGACCTGTTTTTGGATTTTTGCAATGTTTTGCATGTTTTTGGGATTTTCTGATTTTGAGGACTTTAAGACCATACACGAATCTGATCCGATGAGAACGTGCCCCCAACGTGATGCAATAGACTACCCCGATAAAGGCAGGACAAACTGACCTTGAGGATGGGCCGAGTAGTTCTTGGAGGGATCATGACACAAACGCAAGACCAAGCTATGGTGCAGATGCGGATGGAAGGGTGAAATGCGATGATATGCAATGGGTGAGTGAATGATGCAAAGCAAGTCACGGAGACCAAGATGGATGGAGAGTGCTTATTTACACAAAGTGCTTGTTTGCCAGGTTTTCACCAAGGTACTTGCCCAAAGTGCCACCGAAGTGTTTTTCACTAGAGGACGATTTTTTCTCTTTACTATTTTCTTGATTTTTTGATTTTTTGATTGTCACCAAGACGCCTGTTTGCCAGGTTTTCGCCGAAGTATCCATTTTTTTAGGACTTTTTATGATTTTTTGGATTTTTTGGTTCTATACCTTGAAAGATTTAGGCATAAAACTTTTTGAGATGGGAGCTATTCATTGGCTCCTGTAGGGGTTCCCCTTTGGGTGTTGATAACTGATATGCCCCTGATTTGTAGCTTGCTATGATGACAAAGGGTCCCAGCCAGTTGGGTTCAAACTTTCCCTTGCCATTTGGGTTCAAGACATTCTTCTGATTCTCTTTTAGCACCAATTCTCCAACTTGGAAAGTTCTGCTTCTGATTTTCTTGTTGTAGCTCCTTTTCAGTCTATTCTGATACACTTGCAGATGGTTTAAAGCATCCAGACGTCGCTCGTCCAATAGTTCCAGCTCATTCAGTCTTGAAACTCGATACTCCTCATCCGTGATGAGGTTTTGCAATGATACTCTGAGGGATGGTAGCTCGATCTCAATGGGCAAGATGGCCTCTGATCCGTAGACCAAGGAGAATGGTGTGGCACCAGTGGGTGTGCGGATGCTAGTTCGGTAAGCCCAAAGGGCAGGATTAAGCTACAAATGCCAGTCACGACCTGCGTGGTATTTATTTTTCTTAAGTTTTGAGGATGGTTTTATTTGTAAGCTTCTATGGCCATTTGCCTTGGGGATAGTATGGGGTAGAAGCGATGTTAGTTTTGAACTTATCCCGCATAGGTCCTGGAGACTTCTTGATTTTTGAATGGTGTCCCATTATCTGAGATAATGGCTTGTGGGACACCATAGCGGCATATGAGATAGTTTAGGATGAACTTTGAGATCTACTTTCCTGTTATGTAGGTCATAGGTATGGCTTCAACCCACTTGGTGAAGTACTCAGTTGCGGTTATAATGAATTTGTGGCCGTTGGATGAGGTGGGTGTGATTTTCCCAATGAGATCAAGTCCCCACTGTGAAAAGGGCCATGGTGTGATGATTGGATGAAGCTCTTGAGCTGGAGCATGGATGAGGTCCCCGTGTTGCTGACATTGTAGACACTTCTTGACGTATTCATGTGCCTCTCTGTCCATGGTAGGCCAGTAATACCCACTCCTCAGCAATTTCTTAGACAAGGTCATGCCACTCGAATGAGAACCACAGATGCCATTGTGCACCTCAGTTAGGGCAGCCAAAGCCTCCTCAGGGTTAAGACATCTTAGTAAGGTTCCTTCTATGCTTCTGCGATATAGGGTTTCTCCTAAAATGACAAAATGAGATGCCTTCTTGATAAAGGTTCGTCTAAGGCTTGAACGCAAATCGGCGGGAATGATACCTATCCTAAGGTATGTGTAAATGTCTTGGTACCACTGATCATTTGGACCAACGATTTCACACACAAATTCTGACTCTGGTACCTTGAATGCTGGTACGAGAAGCTGCTCTACCAAGAAGTCGTATTTCGGAACATTTTGAGGGATCTCTAAGAGTGATCCAATAGTTGCCATTGCGTCTGCTGCTCTGTTGTTGGTTCTTGGTACTTGCTCAAATGTGATGTCAACAAAATATTCCTTGAGATTTTCCACCAGCCTTTTGCATGGAGTTAGCTTATCATCCTTTGTTTGGTACTCATTGTTCACTTGATTTATGATAAGCTGTGAATCTCCATATACCTTCAATGCCATAATGTTCCACTGTACTGCTGTCCTGAGACCTATAGTTAAAGCCTCGTATTCTGCAATGTTGTTGGTACAAGGGAATGCTAGTTTGTATGATCTTGGTATACAATCCCCTTGTGGAGTGATGAAGAAGATACCAGCTCCGGACACATGTTGTGTGTAGGAACCATCAAAGTATAGTTTCCAATGAGTAGCTATGTCAATGTTGAAAATGGATTCATCTGGAAATTCTGAAACAAGTGGGTTCTCTGCATAGATAGGTGCGTCTGCCAGTTGGTCTGCAATGACCTGTCCCTTGATTTCCTTGCGCTCCACATACTCAATGTCATATTCTGATAATATCATTACCCACTTAGCCATTCTTCCTGTAAGCATTGCCTTTGAAAGAAGATACTTTAAGGGATCAATTTTAGCTGAGTTTGATCTTGTGTGCCAACATGTAGTGTCTAAATTTTTGGGATGCAAACACCAGCAGTGACAAGATTTTTTCAATGAATGTATAGTTTAACTCATGGCCACCATTGTTTACATTGATGTAATGCAGATGGCTCTTTACTGTTCCATTTTCATCATGTTGTGCTAGGAGAGCAACAAGGGCTGCAACAGTTGCTGAGATATAAAGGATTAATGGTTTGTTCTGAATTGGAGGCCTTAGTACTGGAGGTGTTAATAGATATTCCTTGATTTTTTTGAAGGCTTGTTCGCATTTGTCATCCCATTTGTATGTTATCCCCTTGTGGAGTAAGTGAGAGTAAGGGATTTGTTTATGCACTTTAATTGTGCTATGAACCTGCGAATTGACTGAAGCTTGCCTTGGAGACCTCTCAGTTGTTTCAATGTCCTAGGAGATTCCATTTCAAGTATTGCTTTCACCTTTGCTGGATCAATCTCAATGCCTCTCATTGACACTATGTAGCCCAACAACTTTCCTGATTGTACGCCAAAGACACACTTCTTGGGATTCAAACGAACCTTGTATTCTTCTAGTCTATCAAAGATAGCACTCAAGACCGATATATGATCCTTCCTCTTTTTGGATTTTCCCAGGATGTCATCGACATAGTCCTCAACTGTTTTGTGGATCATGTCATGGAATATTAGTGTCATGGCCCTTTGGTATGTGGCCCCAGCATTCTTTAAGCCGAATGGCATTACGTTCCAGCAGTATGTGCCCCAAGGACAAGTGAAAGATGTTTTATGTTGGTCTTCCTCTGCAATTCTTATCTGATTATAGCCTGAAAATCCATCCATCAAGGAAAGCATCTCATGCCCCGCGGTCATGTCTACAATCATATCAATGTTAGGCAACGAAAAATCATCTTTTGGGCAAGCCTTGTTCAAGTCCCTAAAGTCCGTACAGATTCTTATGCCCCCAGTTGGTTTTGAAACCGGTACTAGATTGGAGACCCACTCAGGGTAGGCGATCGTTCGTATGAATCCCGCATCTAGTAGTTTCTGGAGTTCCATCTTGACTAATAGAGCAATCTGTGGGTGCATCTTTCTCAACTTCTATTTTATAGGTTTAGCTTCAGGATAGACTGCCAAGTGATGAACCACTACCTCTGGATCCAATCCTGGCATATCAGCATAGGTCCACGCAAAATTTATCTTCCTCTCCTTTAAGAAGGTAGCCAACTCCTCCTGTTCTTTGCATAATAATGACTTAGCGTAGAATGTAATATGAGGAGTTTCTTGTGTTCCCAGATTAATGGGGTTGCACTTTTCTGCTAGCATAGCTGACTTTTCTTGGTGTATAGCTGTAAGAGGAAGATTGAATCCCCCATCCTCAGGCGCCTCAGAGAGGTTTTCACCATTGGATGCGTCCTTTCTTTTTACTTTTTTAGAGTCGGAGAGTGCCACAAGGTGGTTTTCACTCGAGGACTTGGAGATTATTCTCAATTTTTTATTTTTGCGACTGAGGGATTCAATCATTTCTCCATAGTATGCATGTGTATCCAGCTCTATGATAAAACCTGCCTTATGATCCCCACATGGAATGTCATCCCTAAGTCCCATGAATTCTGAGAGCGCCTCATCATTTCAAACATGTCAAGAATTGGTGGTCCTCGTTGGTCGTAATCAATCAGTTGGGGATAGACTAATCTGATTTCATTGCTTTGGTTTTCAGACTCATAAGACAAGGTGCTAATCATAAGGACATTAGTATCCTCAAACAACAAAGGTAATCCTATTTCTGGTGACTCAGTTAAATCAGTGGGCATTCCTAAAGTCATGGAGGATTGTGGAGTAGTTACGGATTCCTAAGGAGGCATTCGGTTCCGTCTATCATGGGCACCTCGACCAAGTACAGTTACCTTAGGAGTAGGATGACCAATGCCAAGATTTTTTATTTGCTTCTCAGGTATAATGGGTATTACACGCCCGTTATTATCTTGGCCTAACCCTTGGTTCCGGTTATAGCCCATCAAGAGCATCATCTTCATACCTTTGTTTCGTTCATCCATAGGTAATTCAACTGTCGGTATATCATCTCGATAGAGGAGATGAGATAAGTCCCCCTCTAATGTTTCCTGACCAAGATCTCCTGCACTTGTGAAGGTAGGGTTTCGTTCATATGAGCCTTGAGATGTTGAAGCTTCTTGTGATTGTGGTCGTCCTCTTGATCTAGGAGATTGTGGTAGCTCTCCTACTACAAAAGCATTCTTAGGCATTGAATAGTTTCCACAACCATCATCTTGTATTATGACTTTGATATCAGAAAAGGTGGGGATGGCGGGGGTGGAGGGTGTCTCTGTCACAGAAGTGAGAGTGGCGGGATCCACGTAAGGTGTTGATGGGCCTTCATCGTTCTTGGGTACTTGCGGGATCTTGTAGTATTTTGCCTCTAGATTTTTGCGGTAGGCAAATGGCTCGGGATCTCCATGGATAGTAACCTCTTGACCTTCATGTGTGAATTTCACACATTGATGAAAGGTTGAAGCTACAGCTTGCATTGCATGTATCCATGGTCGCCCTATGAGAATGTTGTATGGTAAATCGAGGTCCAAGACCTGACAGTTGGTTTGCATGATGGCGGGTCCAACCTGGACAGGAAGCTGAATGGTGCCTTGGGATACCCTTTCCTGGTCATCGTATGCTCTTATTGTGATGCCTTTTCCTTTGTCAATTGAATCATCTGAAATGTTCAAATTCTTTAGAAGCTTTAAGGAGCAAATATTTAAGCCTGCACCTCCATCCACCAAGACTCTCTTGGCTTTCTTTTTATTTACGTACACCTCCAGATGAAGTGCACGGTTGTGAGATGGTTGTGTGGGGAAGTCTTGTTCAGAAAATGTAAGAATGTTAGGTGTGGTGATACTTGCGACCATAGCTTGGAATTGTTCTGTATCTAGATCTGCGGGGACAGTAGATGACGCCAAAGCTTCTTCTAGAATCTTTTTGTGTGCAGATGAGATTTTGAGTAACTCCATGATGGAGATATGTGCAGGGGTTCTTTTCAATTGATCCAAGACATTATAGCCACTAGGGTGAGACCTTGGGTTGGATGTGGAATTTCTTCTTGGTTGGGATGGTGCTGCAATGGTAACCTTTCCACCTCTTGTGGTGACTCCATAATCGGCTTGGGCCCCTTTGATGGTGATGACTCCACAAAACTCGTCTAAACAAGCAACAACACCCTCGTATGTGTGGTTGACATTTTTATAAGCCCCTTTTCCTTTATCTTGATCTTTGTTTCCTTTGTTGCCATGATTCGGCATCGGATTCGTGTAAATCTTGAGATCTTTGTTTCCTGATGGTGCTTCCACATCTATGATTTTGTCA
>VDFB02023142.1:0-17842 GCA_007258455.2 Sequoia sempervirens
CCAAAGCTACTCAACGACCATCCTTGACCATTAATGCTATAACATGTCACTCACAGCACAAACTTACTATTAAACATCCTGATTTACTTGATATAACCTTACCACCTTCATTAATGTATGTTGATAGTGATGAGGCTTTGAAACACATGTTAGGTGTTTATGATACTTCATCCTCACATACTTACATGAAAAACATTACTTGTGACATGAACATTACTGAGCAAGAAGCAAGTAATATCACTAAAGAGTTTCTGAATCTGAAAGTTCTAAATCCAATGCACTCCCTTTAGGAGATATAATTGATGTGCCAATGGAAATTAAGGATAAATATAAAGTTATTAAGATTGGGAAGTGCCTTGATGATGAGGAACAAGAAGATACTACCACTTTACTTCATTATTTTCCTAAAAATCTTGCTTGGAAATATTCTGATATGCTTGAAATTGACCTAAAATTTGTGATGCATAACATTGTCCTTGCTGAAAATGACAAACCTGTTCATCAAAAGATCTGAAAAATGCATCCTAATATAGCCTTGTGTGTTAAAGAGTAACTTGAAAAACTCCTTGATGTCAGCTTTATTAGACCTCTTGATTATTCTCCTTGGATCTCAAACATTGTCGTAGTTGCAAAACCCGATAATCGTATTTGGATGTGCACGGATTTTTGAGACTTGAATGAAGCCTCTTTAAAACATGATTTTCCACTTCCTAATATCGACATGATCTTGGATTTAACTTTCGGACATGCTTTTTTGTCATTCATGGATGTATTTTTTGGTTATAATCAAATTGTTATTAACCCTCGAGACCAATATAAAACTACCTTCACAACTACTTGGGGAACATTTTGTTGGGTTGTGATGCCCTTCAATCTAAAGAATGTTGGCACAACTTATCAACATGCAATGACATTAATATTCCATGATTACATTTACAAAATTTTGGAAGATTATGTCAATGATATCCTAGCTAAATCATTAACATGACAAGACAATGTAAATGTCCTTCATAAAATCTTCAAACAAGATGACAATACAATATGTGATTGAATCTAAAAAACTGTTTCTTTGGCATAGATAGTGTTAGAATCAAGCAACGCTGAGAGTGGGAGTGAATCAATGTTGTGCAATTTTTAGCTTTATTAATTTGATCAACAAAGTACTAATAACATTCAACCAAAAGAAATATGCATAAGCATAAATTAAGTGACCACAACACCATAACACAAGGATTTTTATGTGGAAACCCTATTAGGGGAAAAACCATAGTGGATGGCCAATCCACAATATAGTCTGAGTATACTCAAAAGGAATAAATACAAAATGGGAATGCACTTGCATTTAGGCAAACTTCCTAGAGCTCACTACTCAAAATAAGAAAGGCTCACTGCCTTACAAAAGCTTGGAATACTTCAAAATATTTGAACTAAGAAAGTAGCATCTACAAATGCTTGGTTATAGTTTCAGTTAGGCTCAACAATCAGATTCTTCTCCTTCAAACTGATTCTGCTCATCGCTCTGCTCTGCCTTAATTCATTTCACAAAAATCCTTAATGCACAAGTGAAACTGTGCTTAATCACTTTCTTGATCTTCTAATATTTGCAACATAAATCAACTCACATTGAACACACACGAAAATGATATAATCGATCACTTATATATATCCTCTACAAGAGATTTGAACGCTTTAGGTTAGCTTCAACAAAACAAGAAATATTCATGAATTGTCGGCTTTAAATCATCAAAACATTCAATGTGACTCCACAAGAGTCAGCCATAGCATAGTGACAACCCAAATTAAGATGCTCAACCACAAAAACATTTAAACAATAAATCCTCATGTATCTGTGACACACCATATTCACCAGGTTGGCCTTCAAACACTAATGAACAGAAAATTAGACAACTGAACCTCCTAGCTTTCACCCAAATTGATACGAGGCACCAATATTTTCAAATAACATAGATTATGCATTGAGCAATACTCCCTTGAGATCCACAATGCAAAATAAAAACAAAAAATATACATATGAATCGAAGAACATGAAGTGAATGAATTCTTTATTCTAACTTAACAGATAAACATTGATCTTCAATCTATCTTCCGGTATGAGTAAAATGAAATTTGTGGATCGACTAGCAACAAAAATGACTAAGTGTTGGATTAGTACCAACAAAAATAAACTACCAACCAAAAATCCAAAAAGATCTTCAAAAGTACAATTCCCCCTTAGATGAATATACATTTTTCACTTTTCTACTCTCCCCCTTTGACATCAATGGCAAAGATAGGGAATCTACATGCAAAAACTCAACGAAAACATTAGGCTGCATGAGTACAACAATTTACACAAATTTGAAAATGTCTACAAAATTTTTTTTCAACAAGTGCAATCTTGAGTCCCAACACTTCTTAAGACTCTCCAAAATAGTTGTATGACCATAAAGCAAATAAGATTGCATCTCAGCAGTTTCCATGTTTGTAGGGTCACTGACCACCAAAGCATCTTGTGCTTCCTTCAAAGCACTCAACATGGTTTCCGTTTTTGGACCAATTAAACCTCTAAGTTCATAGGCTCTTCCCATAATTCTATCATTTTCATTTTTCAAACTCTTTATTTTTTCAAGTAAAGAGATAACTTGACCTTTTTGTGTTCCAACAGAAATAGTTAAAGGATCAAAACCATCAGAAATAGCAGCTAACTCTTTCTCATGACTCTTAACCTTCTTCTCACTTTCCTCAGTAAGTTTTGACAAAGACAAGCATGACTTAAAAAAAATTCCACCTTTAGATAGAGCATTATGAACATTCTTTACACAAGTAGCTAACAGAGATTTATCTCTAGCTATCATACTTTTCAAACTACTGAACCTTTTGACATCAAACTCCTTCTAAACTTTGACCAAAGTTGACTTCTCAATTGACTCAAAATGAGTACTTACCAAATTTATAATTCTCTTCAGCTCACCGGAGGAGGAACCAAATTGATCCTTGACATGAGGAGGAATGATCCTCTCCAGAATACCAAATGCAAGATTCAACAATTCACTATCCTCAATGTGGGATTTCAAAATTTCTTCCCTAGCCTTAGCTTGTGCAAACAATGCAACTTTCATTTTCTGAATTGGGGACAAAGTAGATAAATGAATAAGGGAATCTCCCAACTCAAGATCAAAATCTTCTTTTTTCTCATCAAAAAATCTCTTCACTGCCTCTGCAGTGTCTCTTGCTTTCATCGAAATTTCCTTGACTTCAACATTCTTTTCTTCACCTTTTGGTTTTTCAGTAACTATTTCTTGATTTCCTTTAGGAGCTTCAACTTCTTCATTTAGCATCTCATTTCCTTCATCTAATACAAACTTAGGAGCTTCAATCTCCATAGGTACTTCTGTATTATCCACATCAGGAGGAATTTGATATCCTCAATATCTACATTCACCTCCCTATTTGTAAGATCAAATACAACATCTTCAGTATTCACTTCAACATTCATCTTGTTCTTTGACAAAAATGCTTCCAGGATTTTCTTGCTTTCATTAGAAACAACATTAGTTTCACCAATCATAAGTTTGTTCACCCTTGTTTTTCTTTTAAATTCCTTCTTGGGGTATTTGCAGGATCATGATGGGCCAAAAAGTGGCGATATGTTGGGTATGTGTAGGGCATGTAGCTAACGACTTTTTTTTCACCCAAAATTGATGAAACGAAAAGAGTTTTTAAAGGATATTTTTAGCTTTCCACCAATATAAATTATGCTTTACTTTGAATTTAATAAATAATTATTATTCATTTTCTATTTGAATTACGACTAAAGTCCTGATTGATAGGCTAATTGAAAAACATCTATAGCTTTCAAACGGTGTCACATTTTTTGAATCTGAAACATGTCTCACATTCTATGCTTCACATACTATAGGATTAAAAAAAAATGACTTTCATGAAGTTTTGACCAAGTTAAGGTGGTTAGACATATGAGTTTTTATGTTTTTTAAAAGTTGTAATAAAAAATTCATAATTAATTATTTACATGGAAAAAAATTACAAAAAAATATGCATCACATTAGGACATGAGTCCTCTAATTATATCCAAAATATTATTAAAAAATATTATCATTTTATTGTGGTTAGGGTGGTCAGACAAACAACTACTTATGTTTTCCCTGAAATTTAAGTACTAATGCATTGAAATTTCAAATTTTCACCAAATAGATTTTTTTTTTCAAATAAACCTAGTAGTTTAGAAACTACATTCAATTTGCTACAGATTCTTACATATTTTTGAAATAATATAGATAACTTATTCAAATTTTTACATCAAGTTTCCTAACTCTGATTTTTCTGAATTTTCTGCCACTTAAGGGCCTATTTTTTCCATGATGATCCTGCACATATCCTTGGCTTTGTTTAGGATTGATTTCATCTCCTCAATAGACATTTCCAGATATAAGTCTGCAATAATTCTCTTTCTCATATGCTCTTCTTCTTTCCTAGCATTTACTCTTCTCATCTCCAAAACCCCATACAAACTCTTAGGTAAACCAGACATAATTTCAACAAGAACTTTATTGAAAATATTCAGATGTTTTATTGTTGCCTCCTCAAGAATTCTTTGTCCTAATTCATCAAAAATTTCATACCATTTGTAGAGGGTTTTGAGGTTTCCATCCTCAACAACAGCATTCTCAACTTCTTCAACTATCATACCTGGTTTGTCAAATTTTTTCCTTCTCCTTTTCTTCTTCACCGAAATATTTTCTCTTGGTTACCTTTGTAGCCTAAGTATCGATAGCCTTGATTTCTTTCACACCATCATCTGACTCAGTCTCCTCATCTTTTGAGATGACTTCATAGGTTCTTTTGCTCTTGTCCTTCTTCCTCTTACCGGAAGCCTTGTCTTGAGCTTTTGCAGGGGCTAACATCTCTTCATGACCAGATAGGGGTATAGAACTCCTTGTTGTTCTAGTTTGGGAAGATGATGTTGTCGGACTAGAAAATTTAGTTTTAGGTTCTTTCCCTTTTTCAACTCTACTTGATCTCTCTTACTTTTTGCTTCTCTTACTGCTTCTATAGATATTCCCATACTTTTTGCAAAGACTTCCACTTCTTTCCTTACTCTTCTGACTATCTTTGGATTCTATAATTGCTCATGGGCTTGCATGCTCTTTTCTGCATAAGTTCCAAACCTTTCTTTAGAGGGATCCAAAGATTTACTCAACATATTTTGCGCATATAGCTCCAAGATTCCTTCCTCAACTTCATATACATTGGAATAATCCAAATAGTTATGGGATTAGCTGCTTCCATTAAGCATTGATCAATATCCACCATAAAAAAAATTGTGTCCTTGTAATTCTCAACAATAGAAGTACAAACCCTTTCCCTCAAGCTTGCATTTCATTCTAAAATTTCTTGAGATATCCCCAAATTGTAGTTTTCCTAGCTTAACTATCACCAAAATTGAATAACATGTCTCTAATTTGAACACAAACATGCTTATCACCTCTTTTCTAGACCACTTTCCTGACTCCTGGAACTTCATTCATGAAATAAAAGAATAAAAAAAGTAGCAAATTACTGTATTTAAAAGATTTCTTCTTGTCTTTCTTTATCTTCACAAGATTCTTCATAAGCTAACTTCAAAGCAATTCCCACAATTCATACTCTAATTCTCCCTAACCATCTGATAAGCTGCATAAATAGTAGTATCGGATACAAAATTTTCTCTGTTGGAGTGATATATCTTATAACCAATGACCATCGAGGAAAATTTGACATCCACATCAGTGATGTTATCAATAGGCATTGCTCTTCTATCAAATGTCAAACCAGTCACATCTGTGACTATCTGATTCTTTACCGACTTCAAAATAGGCAAACCACCCAAGGAATATAGACCTGTAATAGCTCTTATAGCTTCTTTTGTTATCTTGAAAGGTTGATTCAACCACATAAATTTTGCATGGACTCGACTCAAGATATACCAGACCCATTCGCTTTCCTCGAACATAGGTAATTTCACAAATTGCATGAATTTCTTCTCCTCTAGGATTTTGAATTTAGGCTTGACATAGAAATCTTCTCCAACAATGTGTTTGGAATATAGATTCAGAAACTGCGAGCTTGCTAGCTCCTCAATATTAGAATGAACATATGCCCTAATATCTTCAATGTGTAAAACTCTGTACAGCACAAATGAAAATGCACTTAAGGGCTCGGCCTCAACAGACTTGAAAGGGTACCATTTAAATTTTGGACAAGGTCTATCCTTTACTTCAACCACCAATGGAGTATCCATTTCAACAAATTCATAGCTTTGCAAGATTTCCTAATAAATACCTTTTTTCCAAAGTAGGGTTTGAGCTTCAAATCACCTTCACACTTGAATTCTCCCAAATTTCACCAAAGTTCACCCCAGAGCTCAAAAATTTCTTCTTCTCAAGATGCAAAGTGACAAATAAAAGATAGAAGTGACATTTCCATCACTCGCATCTATGGATCACCAATGCAATCACTGAACTCATTCACATCTCGTTGTCAATCACTAGTAGGGGGTTTGAAATTTTCTTGACAGATCCCCCTAAGCTAAAAGCCTAAAAACTAATTCCCAGAGGAATTACCAGAATCCAATTCTGGTGTTGCCTCATTTTCTATAACAGAGGGACTCTTCTTTACCCAAGTTTTCTTCATCCGCTTTCTAATCTAATCTGTAGTAGCCTTCCCTTTTCCTTTTACATCCTTCTGCATGTTTCTTCTTTGATTTACCAGACCTCCTCTGTAGAATCTAGCAATATGACCAGTTTTGTTACAATTGTAGCACACCACATTTCTTTTTCTAGACTAGTTGTTCCACTGATTTTCTCTCAATCTGCATTAATTAGAAATATGGCCAAATATATTGCATGTATAACATCTAACATCTCTATGAAATTTGTTCACCACATTTTTGCATTCATTCAACTTGTGACCATACTTGTTATAGTTAAAGCACTTACCAGACAATGATGGACCATTTGAATTCATTCTACTTGTGCATTGAGTTGCCATATGACTAAATTTATTGTGAGTAAAAAAATAACCATTGAACCTTTGAGCATTAGGTTGTCCTACCAGATACCTTCCAGTGTTGTTCACCTAATTTCCTTGTTTGAATCTCCTTTGTCCAGAATTCCTTTGTCCAAATCTAGAGCTTTCACCTTCATCATATCCAAGACCTCGCTTGCCACCATCAATCCTCTGACCTTTAATCAATTCACCAAGCTTAGCTGAGCTAACCTTGAACTTCTCCTTGTACTCATTTGCAATAGCAAGTTCATCTCTAAGATCAACAATGTGCTTTTCAATTTCTTCCTCATTGTGTTTGGTTTGTTCTAACTTCTGTTCCAACTGAATGAATCCATCAGCAATTCAGCTGCATTCTTTAGATTTCTCTTTCAGGGATTGGGCAAGATTTTCTTCATTCTTCTTTCTATCTTCAATCTCCTTAGTCATTCTTATCATAATAGATTCCATCTCATGCTTTAGAACTGTATTCTCTCTGGAAAAATTTTCACATTCTTCTATCTTTTCCTTTAGGGCTTGACTTAGTTGTTCATCTTCAATGCGTTTACTGTCATCCTTCTTGATCTGATCACAGAGTTCCCTTCTCTTTTCCCTGGACTTATTGATTTTATCTTTCAATGACTCAATGAATCTCTCAACATTCAAAAGATTTTCTTTTAATTCTCAGACATCAGATTTTGATTAATCGAGATTATCTAAGGCCACCATAAGTTGTTGTTGAAGAATTCTTGAATCCATTGAAACATTTTCCAAGATCTTCCCCAAGCTGTTAAACTTCTTTTGAGGACCAGAGCTCTAATATCAATTGTTGGAATCAAGCAACACTAAGAGGGTAGGTGAATCAGTGTTGTGCAATTGTTAGCTTTATTAATCTAATCAACAAAGTATTAATAACATTCAACCAAAACAAATATGCATAAACATAAAGTAAGCAACCACAACACCATAACACAAGGATTTTTATGTGGAAACCCTATTAGGGGAAAAACCACAATGGATGGCCAGTCCAAAATATAGTCTGAGTATACTCAAAAGGAATAATTACAAAATGGGAATGCACTTGCATTCAGGCACACTGCCTTGAGCTCACTGCTCAAAATAAGAAAGGCTCACTACCTTACAAAAGCTCCCAAAAACAAATCAAAGGTCAAGCCTTAATCAATCACTGAGTTTGACCTTAAATTTGTTTCCCAAAAAGCAATCAAATTTCAAGCCTTAACTGATCACTTAGCTGACACTCCTTCTCCTATTGTTTTACCTACTCTTGATTCCTTTCCTAATGATCATGTCTTAATCATTGACATTACACCATGGGAATTATTTTTTGATGGATCTAAGTGTCAAATAGGTTCTGGTGCTGGAGTGGTGCTAATTCCACCTTACTGAAAACCTATTCCCTTATCCTATCAATTAAATTTCCTATGCACAAATAATACAATCAAGTATGAGGCACTGATCGCAGGTTTACAAGTTGCTTTATCTCTAAACACTAAACATATCAAGATCTTTGGCGATTCGCAATTGGTCATCAAACAAATCACTGGTACATATCAAACTAAACATGAAAAATTATTAAAATACAAGGATCTTATAATGAGACTCTTAGAAAAATTTGACTCACTCACCATTGGTAACATCCCACAAAAAGATAATTGGCATGCGGATGCAATGGCGAGTGCAGCTTCTCTCATCTCCCCACATGATCCTTCCACAGAATTCACTTTCTCTATCCATCCCATCATGAAACCCTCGATCAATACTCTATTAGAAGACATTTTGGCAATAACTCAAGATGCTTCGTGTGAATGGTACGATACAATGTATAACTATTTGAAAGATAGTACCATTCCCGAACCTACCATAACAAATACTCGAAAGCATTTACGTAAGCTCACACCTAAATATGTGATCCTTGCAAACACATTGTATAGAATATATTTTAATGGTCTCCTATTACGATGTCTTCGAGATTCTGAAATCCCTTTAGTGCTCAAGCAGGCTCATGCTGGTGCCTATGGAGGTCATTTTGGAGGACGTTCGTTAGTGCAAAATTTTATTCATATGGGTTATTATTGGAGACATATGGAGAAGGATTCCTTCACCTATGTTAAATGATGTCACAAATTCCAAGAGCATAGCAATTTGATCCACGCTCCTGTTGTTAAGCTCTGTGCCAATGTTCCCATTTGGCTGTTTTCATTATGGGGTTTAGATCTTATTGGAAAACTTTCACCACCTTCTTCTACTAGAAATATGTTTATCATAACCACAACAAACTATTTCACAAAATGGGTTGAAGTTGTTCCCCTTCGTTCTAATATAGCTGAAGCAATTTGTCATTTCATCTTGGATCATATAATTGCTCACTTTGGACTCCCTTCCACAATCGTTTCATACAATGGAACCCCATTTAAGAATAATGACATTTAGACATTTCTTGAAACATTCAATATTCAACATCGCTTTTCTACACCATATTATATGTAATCCAATGGACAAGCTGAAAATACTAATAAGCTTCTTGAACAAATCCTCAAGAAAACTGTCACCAAGCATCATAAAGATTGGCATATGCAACTATCTTATGCGCTTTTATCTTATAGAACAAAAGTTAGATCATCCACAGGAAATACCCCTTATAACCTTTTTTATGGTACTTATGCGATTATTCCCTTGGAGTTAAAAAATCCTACTTTGTGAGTTGCTCTCTGAGATCTTTTTGACAATGACACTTATCAAGAACAATGTTTGCATCAACTTGAGATGATCGATGAACAACGCATTAACGCTCTTGAACATCTCCAAGTTCACATCAAACAATTACAATGTAAACACAACATTCATGTCATCCCTCCCTCATTTTCTAAGGGAGATTTTGTTCTGATTGAATTTCAACGAAATGCTAGTGTTGACAACGAAGATAAAGATAAGTTCAGTCCTAATTGGTTGGGACCTTATATAGTTGATACCAGTTATGGGTCTAGTGATTATCTCTTAATGCAGCTTGATGGAACACCCCTTATGGAACCCATTAATGCCACACATTTACGTTGATATTATCTCTAATCCCCTTTCAATAGTATGGTTGGTATAGTAGTGTTGCTTAAAGTTATTTTATTATATTCTAAATAACTTTCACATTGCTTCATTCTTGAAAACTAATTATTTGTGTGTCTTGAACACTAAGGTAATTATTTAAATTCATTTTATAATTGCTTTATCCCTCATACTATTCCCATTCCTATTCTGTTAAGTTAGATCCTTATTAGTGTATTTAATTTAGCATATTATTTTCTCATTATCAATGTTGTATCTATGATAAAACTACAATATGTTTTACACTAGATCACATCAATCCTATTAAATCATGTAGCCATTAATTAAATACTTTTACTATAAGTCATTTAATTAATCACATAGCATTTAACATCCACATAAAGAGACACATCATCATGAAATCACATGCGCATGTCTATATATATATCAAAGTTTTATATACATCTCAAAATCATATACAATATCATAATAGTCTATGAGAGCTAGACCCCTCTAGATCTAGCACTTGTGATATAGTCCTTGGACATCGTGAGATGGTTGTGTGTGACCGTGATTTTGAACTGTCAAGTCTAAGTGCATACTCCAAACCCTATACTCAACCAATAGCTATATAAGCCACTCATCTTCCATCTAATCCCTCTCTGCTCGTGCCTGTGCCAGCTCTGCACACAGTCTCTCTACCTCTACCAAGGTCTACATTGACTGCAGTGAACTCTCAACTCGATGGAGTCATCTCCTCACGCTCTCATACACTTCCCATAGCCTCGTAAAAGGTCGAAATAACTCTGGATATTCCTCCATGATCGATGGGGGCACATAGTCAGGATCTGTCTCCTCCTCATCGATGGATTCAGGCACTATCTCTATGGTAGCTTGATGATAGAGCTCTCACCAATCTCTCGTTGCTCCTAAAATATAGACAATGTACACAATCAGTAACACATCACCATGATATATATATATGAAAATAAAGTATCAATCACTAAAGAATATGTGTAAAATCAAATATCATCACCTATGTCTCCAGATGCATGAGGAATGTCCACCTCCTCATCTCTAGGGGGCATCGAGGATGTGCTAGCCTCTCTCTAACTCTGAGCATAGATGTTCGTTGTAGCTACTACCCATGATCAAGTCCTGTAAGTATGAGAGGACTCTCCATGCTTGTATCGATCCTCACTAGCTACCTCATCACCCTCACTCAGGGGTAGCTCCTCCTCTTAGTAATCATCCTCCTCATAATCCTCCTCCTCCTCCTCATCCTCTCCTCCATCCTAGTCCTCATAATTAGGATCAGCCTCGATTTGGTACTCATCATCAATAACATCTGTAAATATATCTGCTAGCCTGTATCGTACCTCCTCTACTCTCTCCTCTAGCTCATCACCCTCATTTGTTGCTAGCTCTACATCATCTATAGGGAAATCCATGGGGAACATAGGAGCTTGTCGTGCATATGACCACCACTCATGCTCCTTTGTGTTGCCGACATCATCAAAATTAGATACTGGTGGCTGGTCATGATCTGAATCATCGGAATCACTCTCACGAACATGATCTATATTCAACCAAACAATATCACCTGGCCTCCGAGCACTCCACACTGATCATCTAATGAAGGGGCACACTCTCGGTGGTGTCTACACCTATCCAAACTATCGCATGACTCACCCATAATAAAGCAGTCATACAACGTAGTCATGCTTCCCTACTAGATATCTATCCATATGCATCCTCTATAACTATCCTATGGGATCTGGCCACTATAGAGTGAGTAGATAAGGTCTCCAAAGGATCTCATGCTCCTCCATCTGGTCGAACCTCACCCTCCAAAAATGTAAATCCCCATACTACCACAAGCGTCACAAAGGATAGTAGAATGGTTGTGGATAGCCTGCAACTATAGTAAAATGGTATCTGATGGGCCTGGTACATGTGATATGCTGCAAGTACCACACCTATAGAAGCATACAATGGACCATATTGTCAATCTCTCAAAATAAAAACTGACCAAGATCATAATATAAGTGTGCTAGAATGCAGTGGCCCCAAGCATAAATTGTCCTATGTTCATACATCCCTCGAATCAAGTGTACCAGTCCCCCATCCAAGTGTGTTACTCATCCATCTAAATTGAGAACCTGTGCCATTGTATGCATCATAATCCATCTAACCACAAGAGTTCACGAATACATCAGAATAGGAAGCTTGATCTACACTCTAACCCTCTCATCATGTATCAGAGCATAGCTCTCTTCTTCTCCTGGAATGAATGATCCCCCTAGAAATATACCTGCTCTCCCTGAATAGGAACTCAAAGAATGTAGTGTACGTCCTCAAGTGTGATCATCATTTCCCCAATGGGAATATGAAAGGTACAAGTATCTGCATCCCATCGCTCACATAGAGCCATAAGCATGGCATCATGGTATCTCATAAGTGGCATAAGATATGCCTAATAGATACCCACTGACTGTAAATGCTCTACCTCTGCAGCTAATAGCATTGGCGCATGATCTCTCAAAAATGTGAGTTGTCTTCCCCCTAGCCGCTATCGCGACCAGGTGGGGACCTATCAAAATCATCACAAAATGCTCTAAATTTCATCTAATATCTTCAAATTTCAAATTATTCATCAAACAAGTGTGCTAAAGTCAATCTAGTGTGCTTTTCTAATGGACCTAGATACTTTAGAACCCTTTTTGGACATTTCGCAAAGCAACAGGGACACTTCGCGAAGAAACAGGACACTTTGTGAACAAAAGGAACACTCTATGAACAAATGGGACACTTTGCGAAAAAAGGGGACACTGCGAACTTTTTTCCAAGAACCCTAAATTAGCCTATCCATGCATAAAAATATAAAATTATTATAAAATTATAGGGTGAAAGTTGTAGAATCAACTCACCTCATGATACAGCTCATCGCGCGCCACTTTCTCACGAAGATCATCTAGTCATGAAGGTGTGTAATCCTATATGCTCGGCATATTCTACTCTCACATGTCACTTTCAAACTACACGGGTAAAATGAATAGTAAGTGAAAAGTTACTTTCTTCTCCTTCTTTTAATCACTTTTCATTTCTTTTTACTTTTACACATTCACATACGGTTATCATCTTTTCAAGAACATATATTGTAGATATTATTAAAATCAATATAAAGGGAGTTGGGGTAATCCATTTTTGACATCATTCGATGCATTGAAATCATGATTCCACACCCGAAATCATCATTTGTATATCATTATGTGGCATGGTACTTGGAAATTCCTAATGATATGATGTTTCTTATTTGACATGGCTAGATTGCTACCTTGATTCCACCTTCGTAAAGCAAGTAGAATCAAGGGGGGGCATACATCTACCCTCAAATTAGATTCCTAGGAGTTAGATAAGAGGATTGTTGAGCAATTAACGAATGTGTGCTATAGAATGTAGTTCCTAATGTTGTGGTTATGTAAATAACTACACTAGGGGCTTCATTCTCCTATCTTTTTGAATGAGTATCATTTTATGTAGTAAAGTGCATCGTTTAGAGTCCTTTAGCTTACATATGCATATAGAGTCATATGGGTGCTAAAGTGGGGGTTAAATGTGTCATAGAAAATTTGACCCTCTTGAGAAAAGAGACAATTTCACACATAATTGGACCTGTTGTGACCTTTTTCACACATTGCCCCATTCACATGGGGACCCCTAATTTTTGCTCCATTCTGGTCTTTTGGCTTTGGTTTTCTTTGTCTCTCTCTCTCTGTCTCTCTTCTGAGGTCTGCTTTCTGGGGACGTTCCCATCTGTAAGCTTAAACGTGAATTTGGCTAAGTCTAAAAATTAGGGTTTGAGTCTTCCTGGTCAGTTTGAGGTCGAATAGGGTGAATAAATTGAAAACAGAGCTTAACTTTGTTGTCAGCATGTTTCCAGCAGGTTCTCAGCAGATTTTCATCAAATTTTGGATACTTACTATTTTTAGTAAGTGTGAAATTCAGAGCAGTTCGTCAGCATTTTTGAGATTCCGATAGTCACACAGCATTCAGAACACTTCAAGCTACTCGCATGCAAAATTTGAGCAAAAACAGACAACTTACTATTTTTAGCAGTCCAGCTTCTGGGACAAATTTCAGGGTTCATATGCAGAGTTTTTTTTTGCATGTTTGGATATTCCTTCTGGGTTTTTCAAGACCTTTGCAATGATGTAACATGCAATACGAGATGACAACTTTCAGAATTTAGTCTTTTGAGGCTATTTTTAGGGTTTGCATGTCAGGGTTTCTTTTGCATGTTGGGTGATTCCTGATGGGTTTTTCGAGAGCTTCGCGATGGTGTGACATGTAAATGAAGATACCCACTCAGTAAGGAACTTGCTATTTTTAGCAGGTATGTCCCGGCAGCCGCTTCCTAGCAGT
The DNA here is from genome assembly GCA_007258455.2 of Sequoia sempervirens. Lineage (NCBI taxonomy): Eukaryota > Viridiplantae > Streptophyta > Pinopsida > Cupressales > Cupressaceae > Sequoia > Sequoia sempervirens. The sequence continues at coordinate 14,524 of VDFB02023142.1, forward strand.
TCAGAATCACGAGCTGATCGCAGTGCCACAGAAACAAAGGGAAACAGAGTTCATTTGATACGCATGCAGAGTGAATTAGGGTTTCCAACTTTGGGACCCGAAAAGAGGCGTAAAAGGTTAGAATTTTCAAAAACCGGTGTAAACCACCGCGATCAGCATCCTTCAGGCTATCTGCTGGTAAAATTTTGAGTCAAACGGAGCACTTACTATTTATAGTAAGTCAATTTGGAAATAGGCTAAAAATAGTAAATTGAGTGCATGCGTCAGTGTCAACAGATAGGTCACGTGGTGAGGAGCGCCTCATTAAAATTTCAAGTTGATCGGAGCCATGGTGCTATCAGAAACAAGCAGTTACTATTTATAGTAAACCACCTTCAGAAATAGGCTAAAAATAGCAGGGTAACTAAAAATGGCAGTGTCGACAGAATAACAAGATCATGTGGATGCAGTGTGTAAAATTTCAAGTCGTTCCAAGCTTCAGAGATGCAAATTCAAAGGACTTACTATAAATAGCAGGGCAGAGAAGCTGGCAAGGACGAGGAAAAAATGTCTAAGTCTGAAGTTTATCCTCCACCACAGGGGAAATGTGCCCAATTTGCCTTCAAGGTGTTTGAAAAGTTTCCAACATGTTCTCATCCTCCTGCCACCTCCAAATGAGCCCACCCTCAAGGAGAAAATTTAAAAAAAAAATTCTAAGTCTCATCCTCTTGCCCCCTCAAAATGCGCCCAAGGGAGGTTGATAGCATGAAAAAGGTTCTAAGTATAAACTTTGTCCTCCTCCACTAGTAAAATGCGCCCACTCACAAGAAATTCAAGGGAAATTCAAAGTGTCTCATCCTCCAGCATAGGCTAAATGTGCCCACATGCTAGCAAGAAGCATAAAAAAATTCTAAGGCAAACTCGTCCTCCTCCTAGGTAGAAATGCGCCCAAAAGGCAAATGGTCAAAGTGGTCAAAGCTTTTTATCCCTCACCTAGGTGGAAATGCGCCCAAATGAGTCAAATGAAGACAAAACAATGGAATGTGAAGAGTCATCCTCCTTGCATGTCAAAATGCACCAAGATGAAGGTGTAAAAGGTGAAGGCGAGGTGGTGAATGAGGTGAAAGGTGATTAATGGCATGGTGAAAACTTGATAAATGCTAGGCGTCATCCCTCTTCACATGCAAAATGTGCCTAAGGTGGATTTAGAGAATTTTTCTAAGGCGTGATTTTCCTCTTCAAGCCTCAAATGCACCAAAGGTGATATGTGTAAGGAGGTGAGGATAATATACTAAGGCATGATTTTAAACCCCCTTCTTCAAGTGTTATGCGCCTAAAGGGTGAAATGAAATGTGAAGTAAAGCAACTTGCTAGGCAAAGTTGATCGAGCTGGATATAAAATTTTCTAAGGCAAAATTTTTGAGATGATTTGAAAAATTTTCTAAGGAAAAAATATTTTCTCCTTAGAAAAAACGCCTAAGTCTGGAGAGGTGATGGGATTTTCCAGAGGCACAAGCAAATTTTCCAGTGGTGAAGTCAGTGAACGCCAGCTCCACAGGGTTGATATAAAAAATTTCTCAAGTCAGAGCAACGAGAAATCTTCACAGATGTGAAGAACGGATTTTAATTTCACAGGAAAATATTTTCTAAGGTTCAAAATCTGAGAAAATCAAATGAACCCGTTCGTCGTGCACCCATGAGTTCGACGCGTTCTGATGGAAATTTTCTTCTGGGTATTGATGATTTCTGTTGAGGAATGGATTTTAAGGTCTTCCACAGCTTGCCAAGGATTCTGAGGTAAATATTTTCAGGTGGGTACTAGGTTGATGAATTTTCCTAAGGGAAACTTGAAAATTTTCTAAGGCAAAGTGAAGAAAATGTGTTTTCAAGGTGAAATCCTCCAGGCGATGAATTTGAAAGGAACTGCCTAGGTGAATTTTCTTAAATTCTTCGTGAAGATAGTTTTCTTGAGCTAGAAATGAATAAAATCAAGGTTGTCAGAGCTCCAGCAGGTGAAATGAATTTCTCAAAGATGATACGCCCTTGAGGAAGATGGGTTGAAAATTTGGCTAAGGCATGAGGAATCACGAAGGAGGTGGAAGTTGGCTAACGGAGGCAATGAACGCTTGGCGTTGGAGCATGAAAATCTTGGTAAGTAAGTTGAATTTATATTATGAAATGTTCTGATACCCTTCTCCTCTCTTGTTTTGCAGGAGGAATGTTGAGGCCAGAGCACGATGTCTGGAAGTGGTGAAGCACGATGATATCACAACCTTCGGGGGAAGATAAAGTTACAAGTTTCAATCTTGAAGGAAGAAAAAGTTATGAGAAAATAGTTAAGTGTTAGCTCAAGTGACAAAGATGAAGACCCTCAAGTGGAAGAAGTCAAAGAACAACGCCAAGAAAGAAGATCAAGAATAGTGTGAACGCGTCTACAAATGGAATCTTCTAGAAGGAATAATGGACATTATGGCTCATTTATTACCCCACTTTCCTTTGTGGCGGTTTTTAGGGCAAATCTTGTTTAGAGCTGAGGTGGCACGATTCTGGCCACTCTATTGATTGTAACCCTAGCCGTCTTTTGGGACTTGGCTAGCTATATAAAGGGGGAGTCCCCCCCTCATTTGTAATCCATTAGATTAGAAGCAGAGCTTAGAGGAGTAGAGAGAAGTTCATAGAATAGAAAGTAAAGTAGTGTAGATTGAAAAGGAAGGAAAGTCTTCCCTTTGGATACTTTGTAAGAAGTTGTCATGTATGCATTCATAATAAAAGAATTTTCATTGATGGTGAATTCTTCTTTGTTGTGAATAGTTGTTGAGGCTTCTTCGTCCTTCTAATTCACGTAGCATCTTTGAAGTAGCTTAAAGTAAAATAGTTTTCATTATCATGCAAGTAGATGTTAGTTGTGGACTTGTGGTGTTAATTGAGACAACTTCATTTCATCCATACCACTAGCGGCTTGCTGACGGTAAGTTTTCCTTGTGTGGTCAACTGGAAAACTTTACAAACTTAACTTCAATTGTGATTCATGTGTTCGTATGCGTCGTTCTGATGGTGCTTACATGTTGAGTTATAATTTGAAAACCTCTTGTCACTCCCTTGAAGATTGCACCGACTTTGTGTAAGTTGTCCAACGTGAGGCGAAGCAGAGTCTGGTCGAAGTTTGTCAAGATTGATCCCACATTCCATCCTTAGATAAAAGATTAACTTCTTAGGCCCTACACCTCTTTTAATTTCAGTTCATTCCCGGTTAGAATTACGAAACCCGTGCTCACTTGCCAAATCATTTGAATTGCACGAAAGCCCTTAGTCTACTGTTTGTTTGTTGTTAGCCGTCGAA
>VDFB02023143.1:0-70732 GCA_007258455.2 Sequoia sempervirens
TCTTCTAAGGAAAATTTCTTTGCCTTAGAAATTTTTTTGAATCACTCAGCAATTTTGAAAATTTTTCCTTAGAAATTTTTATTCACCTTCAATCACTCTGCCTGTGGTGAGGAAAATTTTATTTTGCTTCACTTGGAAAATTTTCCTTGAAGGCACATATCACGCCCAACATGTCTTGTTCATATTTCCATCACCTTGTATTTTACTTAAAAGGCATTTTAAACTTAGAACTCCAACGCCTTAGCAACATTCACCCTTTATTCTTATCAACTTGGGCGCATATTCATCTCATCCTTGGAAAAATTTCAACACCTAACACTATCAACGCCCAGCAAGTTTGTTTTAACTTCACCACCCTAGGCGTATATGATACTTGAAGAAGAAAATTGATCATGCCTTGTACTTTGCTTCACCACCCTCAAGGTCTACCTAGGCGCATAGCATACTTCATGGAGAACATATTAAATTCCAACGCCTAGGCAATATTTTCTAACACCTTGGCACTTACCACCTTGGGCACACATAGCACATATAGAGGAGAATAATAACCACGCCTTAGGAAAAATTAGCACTTTCAACGCCTTGGCAATTATCCCTCACCAACTTTGCCTTGTTTACTACCTTTCACCCCACACTTATTCTTTACTTGGCGCATTCAAAGGGGGTAGAGGAAAGTCAATGTCATTTGTCTTCTTCCCAGCTTGCATGGCGCATATTATACTTGCTAGAGGATGGGCGCATTTTGAAGGGGGTGGAGGATGAAGACTTGTTGACCAGCTTGAGCGCATTTAGCAAGGGTGAAGGATAAAACTTTTACCACGCCTCCAACAAGTGACCTTTCAGCTTCCCCTCTTTTGTCCTTACATGGCCCCATTTGGGCGCATTTTGCACCTCATGAAGGATGAAAACTGTTGACTTCTTTGACCATTTGCTGCATGGGCGCATTTTGATGGGTGAGGAGGATAACTTCAACACTTAGAATTTTTTTATCTTCTTATTTTTCTTTGGGCGCATTTGAGGTGTGGAGAAGGATGAGCATCTTTGACCTTCCTTGACTTTGCCTTATTTTTGTCTTGACATGCCCTCTTTTGGGCGCATTTCAGCATGAGAGGAGGACGAGTTTCTCACTTAGAAACTTTTTGGATTTGCTTGCATGTGAGGGGCGCATTTTAGCATAGGTGATGGATAAACATCTTTGACTTCCCCTTTTGACTTTCTTCTAGCTTCCCAAGCATGGGCGCATTTTGCCATAGGAGGAGGATAAAGTTTTATACTTAGAAAATTTTTGCTATCAACCCTCTTCCTTGGGCGCATTTCACCATAGGAGGTGGATGAAACTTGTACTTAGAATATTTTGAACATGCTACTTCCTTGAGCTGGGCGCATTTAGCTATGTGTGCAGGATGAAATGCTTGCCTTAGAATTTTTTTATGCTTCTACTCCACCAACTTGGGTGCATTTTGAGGTGGCAAGAGGATGAACTCAGACTTAGAAAATTTTTGCTTGCCACTACCTTGAGCTGGGCGCATTTTGGCATGAGAGCAGGATGAACTTTTCATGCCTTAGCCATTTTTTTCTTCATTTTCGCCAGTTCTTCCATGCCTTACTATTTATAGTAAGTCCTTCAATTCTTGCATCTCTGAAGCTCAGAATGATTTGAAATTTCAAACACTGCATCCTCACGACCTTGTTACCCTGTTGACACTACTATTTTTAGTTGGCCTGCTATTTTTAGCCCATTTCTAAAGGTGATTTGCTATAAATAGTAACTGCTTGCTTCTGATATCTCCACAGCTCAGATTGACTTGAAATTCGAATGGGGTGCTCCTCACCATGTGACCTTACTGCTGACATCGACGCATGCACCTGATTTGCTATTTTTAGCCTGTTTCCAAACTGACCTACTATAAATAGTAAGTGCTCCGTTTGACTTGAAATTTTACCAGCAGATAGCCTGAAGGATGCTGATCGCGGTGGTATACCTCGGTTTTTGAAAATTTTGACTTTTTGCCCCTCTTTTCAGGTCCCGAAGCTGGAAACCCTAATTTGCTCCGCATGCGTATATCTCTGTTTGTCCTTGTTTCTGCTGCATTGCATTCGTCGACCGTGATTACGAAGTCTTTGGGAAGTGATGCGTTGCTGGGGCCGCGCACGCTTTAAAATAGTAAGTTCAGCAATAGGTGATTACCTCCATTTGCATGTCACATCGCCGGTAAGAAAAACCACAAAGAGATCATCAGACATGCAGAAACCACGACGTAAACCCTAAAAATAGCCTGCGGTGCGAGTGCGGTTAATACCGTCTCACTCGCATGTTATATTGTTGTGAAGGTCGAAAACCGGATGGAATATCCGGACATGCAAAGGAAAACTCTACATCAACCACAGAAATTTGTCCGGTGAAGCGCTAAAAAATAGAAGTCATGTCAGTTTTAATCAAATTTTGCATGAGCAGCTGATGTTCTGCGAATGCGATTGTGGCCGATTCGAGATTCCGAAAATGCTGGCCGGTTGCTTGTAATTTGCGTACTTATAAAATAGTAAGTACCGAATTTGATGAGAATTGGTAAAGAACATAGCATGCTAACATAAATGTTAAGCTCAATTTTCAATTTATTCACTTCGTTCAACCTCGAACTGACCAAAAAACTCAAAACCCTAATTTTTAGACTTGGTCAAAATTTCACATTTAAACTCAATGGCGGGCACGTCCCCCAGAAGGCGGACCATGGAAAAAAGACAGACAGAGAGAGAGAGAGACAAAAACCAAAGCCAAAAAGACTAGAATGGAGCAAAAATTAGGGGTCCCCATCTTGAATGGGGCGATGTGTGAAAAGGGTCACAACACCACCAAAGAGTGATGTGTGACATTTGTATAACACTATTTGTAGAGCTTAATATCATGCCTTGGCACCTTTGCCAAATGTCATTTGAAGTAATAAATGCCTCCACGGTATTTAATTCAGCAAAAATTGCATTTAACTTTGTTTGAATTCAAGATGATTGTGCCATACATCAATCCAAAGTCCCTTTCTTGTGGGACGATTGTAGTCGGTGTACAATGTCTATTATTCTGTTTTAGTAATATTGGTTAACCAACTATGTATTAATTGGTTGTCGGCTGTGAGTAGTTATAAGCATTGGTTGGTTGATGGTTATGTTCTTCTTGGCAACCGTCGGGTCCTTTAAATACATTGTGTATCATCAAGGAGAGTAGTATGAGTTGGATCAACTCTGATCTTTGGCTGACCATCTTTGGTCTTCTTCTGTAATAATTTCATGAGAAAATAAAGATATATTTTACGCATGCATTGTCATCTTTGTTAATAATTCATGTATTTCATTTATCAAATAGAGCAGCAAACAACGATGACTTGAAATCTACAAAACAAAGACAAACAATAGCCATTAGGGTTAAGGTCAAAACATAGTACATATGAAAAAATTTAAAAATCCCTAACATGAATCCTAACATCAATACATACTAATAATTAAAAAAAATCCTAGCCCTAATTGTAAACCCTACAAAAATTAGGGTTTAGGATTAGGGTTGTAGTTACATACTAGAAATCACAATTATTAGTTAGATGCAAAGTGTAAAGCGTTGAAGACCATAATTAATTGGATTCAATCAAATGTGATGTTGCTTTATTGAACTCTGAATATGCCTCCAAATCTACTATCAAAAAATTGAGTTCTACATTTCAAAATGAAGGTCAAAAAGAAAAAATAGGAAAAAAGTAGATTTTAGAGGTTTTTGGGGTGGTGTGTTTTACACAATTTTATCCACCTCAAAAACATGCCCTTATTTTTAAATTTTTTAAAATCAGCAATCTGAGTTGACTCAGATTATTGTACCTTACAAATGGAAATTTATTGTCATTTTTTTGTAAATTTTATCCACCTCAAAATTCATATTTGCAAGCCAAATGGCCAGGCCAGTTACTCGCCCAAAAACTCACCAACGAGATTTTGAAAAACTTGCGGAAATTTTTGTGCGAAAAACTAGCAAGTAAATGGAAAAAGACATGAGGTTGAAATCTGTATAATTTGTTTGTCTTGCTTGCAATTAAAATAAAACACCTTTTTTTACTTCATTTTCACATGTGGTTGGTGACTTAGGGCATGTGGTGACATGGGGACTAGCAATGAAGGTTTGTGTGCTTTCAAAGGCCTTAATTAGGACATGCAGCGACATGGTGACTAGCAATGAAGGCTTGTTTTGGCCCCAAACCCCCACAAGGGGCTGTCCCTTGACCCCGTTGGGGGCGTTGCCCCCAAACCTCCACAAGGGGTGCTGCCCCTTGACCCCATTGGAGGTGTTGCCCCCACAAGGGTTGTTGTCACTTGACCCCACTAGGGGCATTGCCCACAAACCTCCATGAGGGGCAATGCCCCTCAACCCCATTGGTATCTCCATTCCCAAATCCCCATTAGTTATTAGGATATCTTGTCAAAAAAGAAAATTGATTACAATGAGGGGGTATGAGGACTTGAAATTTGAAATATAACTCTTGAGTGTGCTAACTTAGATGTTATTATCGCACAACTTTCCAAAAATCTCTTTAGATGAGGCAAATTCTTCATATGACATGGCTAGTGGAAGTGGCATTGTAACTTATTGAGAGATTGAACTCCATTTTTGCTCTATGATATGTATTAAACTCTAATTTTGATTTATATATGATGGAAATCAACAATATTCTCTACAAAATAGTAATATGTGTGTTTTTGAAGAATATTTTTAAAATTTATCTATTTTAAAATGTTTGATAAAATTGCCGAGTTTTTCCCTAAGTTTTTGCTGAGTCCCAAGTTTTAAATTTTTTTGGGCCTGCCGAGTTATTGCCGAGTCCAAGTTTTTCAACTATGATTTTGACAACTTGACAAATTTTCAACATGAATGCACAAATCCCAGAACTTTTTGATCTCCAAAATCCTAATGTGGACAAGGTGAGAGCATGCAATGATTAAGATGCCAAATTTTCAGTGGTAAGTCACACAACTCTACAATGCAATGTAAGTACAAATCCAAAAGATAATGTGGGTTTGGCAGCATTGCCATCTAGACTTACTATGCTGAAATCGTCTGCAAATTCAGATTATTTCTGGGAATGAACTGCAATTTTTTTTACAATGAATACAATACAATATTAAAGTTGAAAACTCACTGATTTCTGATTTTACTAACTGCAAAGAAAACCCTTCTGTCATATGTTTTAATCAACAGAAATTAGTACCCAAAAATCCACAAGTTACGACTTATTAAAATATTTGTATTAATTTACAAATATTAAATTAATACTAGATAGATGTAGTAGCAAACTTCTAAAAAGTGATCAACAACCACAAAAGAAAAATAATTTTCTGTATGTCATATAAAGACAAAAAAAATTGTTGATGTGGTCAAGTAAAACAAACTATTTTCCCTTTTGCACTCCCTTTTGAATCATACAACAGACTATGTTCTTTTTTGCACTCCATTTGAACTATACGACACCCAAATGAGTGGTATGACAAGGTCTTAATACTACAAGTTCTTTATCCCCATGTGAGGTCACAACTAGGTAAAGTTTATGAAGCAATAGTTAAAAAAATTTAAGTCCTCTTATATTGAATTTTCCAAAAACTATGCTAGACTTTAAAATTGATACAATATCTCAAAAAAGAATCACAGCTGCTAGTTACAGGTGTACAACATTTATTGGAGAGTCAACAACTGAAAATGTTTGTACGACAAATCATGAACAATGCAGCCAATAAGAAACATAATCATGCCAATCCTAGAAAGGTTGTGCAGGAGCAGATGAAGCTGATAATAGCGATTAAGGTGTAATAAATTGCACTTATCTACTTGGATACTAACACAGGGAATTATTATAGATTTCAGCACAGATAATACAACCGGAAACATCTTCAAATACTTAAGTTGAAACTAGGATTCCACAAAACAAATAAAATCTTTAAAATTGAAACTTAAATGCTCATGAAGCTCTAGGTGGGTGGAATCATCAACTGAGAATCTGAGAGCTTTCATTCCTGAACTCCAATAACCTCAAGGGTTTTCATCCTTAGATTGATTTTCAACACAAGTGCTCTAAAAATGAGAGGAGATATTATCAAATTGGATATCTCTCCTTTGATCTTTTTCCTTCTTTTATAAATTTGTTGAGGGAATAATCAAATATTATCTCTTTCTTTTCTTTTTTCTCCCTCCTCTACCTCATTTGAATATCTTTTCTTTCTTTAGATATTCCAAGATAAATTTAGTTTGTAACTACCCTCACGAGATTCCCTCTTAATTTGGTTTATAAATCACACTACTAAAGATAGAGAAATAATAAAATATTCATAGGAGTTACTTAAGGCTTTATCATGCCCCATTTAGGCAGCCCATACAAAATAAAGTATTAAATTATCCTTAACAATAATTTTCACATAATATGAGTGCTAATGAATAGGAATACCCCTTGGCCCATTTTCTTAACGACATAACATTGGCCCTCTTTTAAAAACAACATATAAGTTTTCCTTTTAAAATGTTATAGCAAAAAGTAACATAGGACAAAATTAAATGTTATTTAAAAATTATCTCTTACCTTACTCTTATGTCAACGAAAAATAAAATCCTTATCTTCAGTCCAAAAAGGGAACATGAAATTTGTTTCATTGCCAAGGATGATGGGGGTTGTTTCATCTCTGTCCTGATACTCCAAGACGTCCCAGGCACCTATAAACCCTAGGACACATACCCTAGTTAAATCTCTGTGCACCTAATTTGATTTTCCTCATTTTGATAGTCTTCTGAATTAATAGTATTTACATCTATATTATACTTTGCAGTTTTCACTTTATAAACTATTATGCAGGTGATTGGAGTTTATATTTTCTGATCTTGATCCTCTCATATTTACCACCTCTATTTGAATTAGTTTAAGGTATTGAAAGTGATACAATTTAGACAATTCAATAATTTTACTTTGTTTTTCTCTGAGCATGATGATTTTTTATTGCTTTTAGCCTTTGCCGGGGGCATTCGGCAGCCTTTCCAGAATGCAGTCTTCTAAGTTTTGTCTTTATATTATATCAGTTTCACATTTTCCAGTTCCAAAATATCCCTTGCTTACAAACAAACTTCAAGATTGGGCCACTGACTTCCTGTTTTTTAAATTCTTAGAATGGAGATTGTCACTTTACTAAAGTAACTTTCAAATGAACACTGTAACTTCTTCTGGATGTATTTTCTTGCCGGTTTTCCTTTGTTTCTTAGTTTAACTGTTATAACTATGTATCTTGTAACATTTATTGACTTGATTCAAAGCTTTATGACTATCACAGCTTGAAATTACTTAGACTGATTATAAGGTAGCTGCAAACAGCTTTTACGCCTTTTATGCTTTATAGAAAAATCTATTTTAGATTGAAAGGCTATGAAATCATCCTAAAAGAAGTGGCAAGTAGTTCCATCAGTATCGTAGTCCTACTTATTTTAAGGGCTTTAATGTTGAAAATGTTTACTATAGCTGTAGGAGAGGGAAATAATCCATAGTATAAAATAGCCAATTTAAACAAAACAAGTGTTCAATAATAAAATGAGAAAATAAGGAAGGATATGAAAGGAATCACCAAGGACGTTTTACCTGTATTTATGACAAGTTTGATTGCATGTTACTGGATTGCATTGTTGAACACATACAGTGGCATTTTCGTAGAAAGACTTTGGTATTCCTGAAATTGTATGACTAGAGGAATTGTAGTGCACTCCCTGTTCAAAAGACAAAAGCTGACTAACTTCAATCAACAAATTCATTTTCAAATAGTGGATGCCAAATGGCTCAACCAACTCAGATCATGACAATGACTACATATGAGAGCTCAATTAGCATATGAGAGATAAAGAGAACTTTTTAAAAGTTAAGATGTATAATTCGGTGATAACTTACGAATTACTAAAATGAAGATTGGAGTCCTAGCAATATTTAATCTGTTTTCTTGAATCTATCTACCAATGAAAAGATGTACTAGCTATAGAAAAAAAAAAGGGGACATCTATCAAATATGGGCATATTTAAACTCTTGAAACAAGTGTTCCTATAAACCACTCTTGAATTTAAGAATGAGATGTAGTGCTACATCTACCACCTTGAACATGATTTTAGGTAGTTGAAGTGGTAGATATAATCCTATACAAATACATTTCTTAATATAACTGAAGCCATTTGATGTCCAAGCTCTATTCATAAAGGGAGGCTAGAAAGTCTCTTGAAGAGCTATGACAAAATGTTTCAAAGAGTCAACGGAGTTCTCAATACCATTCATTCAGTGACCAAGAGTTTAGCTATGCCTAAGAGCTTCTGTAATGTCCCCAAATTTGTGGTAAAGTGACTTAATTAGTTTAACTGATTAAGTTGTCCAAAAATTAATATTATTTCAAAAGGATAACTTTAATTGATTATTTTAATTAAAATAAAGTGGAAATAATAAAATATTAAAATGTCACTTTATTAAATAAAGTATTTTTCTAGAAGCTAGAGTTAGTTACAAGTTGGCTTTTTCTAGAAGATTCATTTGATCCTTTAAAAGGAGTTGAGTGCAAGGGATTTGGGCATCCATTGTTGAGTTGATATTTCTTATGTATTATTGCAAAGGCTTGAATCTCTAATTCAGTTAAATCTCTGAGGTTGAAAACCTTTAGCAGATTGGAAAAGGGTTGGACGAAAACCTAACTTTTTTAGGTGTGGATTCACAATGGAATTCACATTGGGCTTATTGGTTACAAATTTGTGAGCAGTTTGGGGTCATTTCCAGCTAGGGTTTGAACCCATTTTTGGAGCTAAACTGTAGATTTGGAGTGCCAAAGAATTTTTATGCATTATCTACCTTCGACAACCAGATCTAGGGACTTTTTGGCATCATTTGAAGGTGGTTTCAGAATTTTTGGAGCTGTCCCTGATTTTATATGATTTTTTCTCTATTTTGGGCGACTAGGGTTTTGGAGGAATTGCAGATTTTAGTTTCAGATTTCAGTATCATTATTTCAGATTGCAGGTGCAAGGGTTTTGAGGCTACATTCAGCATCTTTTGGACCTATTTTCAGTCTAGGGTTTCATATTTTCCCTAGCCGATTTTCATTGGAGGAGTTTTGGACATTGATAAGGGCATTATTTTGAGCTTCATTTCCAGATTTGCATTGGAGGAGTTGCTGGTCTGAAAATACTCAGAAAATCAGTCCATATCCAGCCATTATCTTCTTCACATCATTGCTCTTATTGTCCAATATTATTTCATTGTAACTGGGTATGTTTGCCTTGTCAATAAACTTCCTTTTGGTGTGAAAATCGGACTTGAATAGCCTGCCGTTGTATTCAGATCAGAACTTCATTAGATCTGATATACTTTGTTTTTTAAGGAGAAATAAGAAGTTTATTTGTGTCCTTTCATTTGTTTTGCAATATATCTTTATGTGTCATCATTATATGTTATTGCTCTACAAAACACAAACTGAAAACTATTAAACAATCACCAAAACCTCAAGCAACATTCAGAAAATCAGATTGCATTCAAAGTGTTTGACAAAATGCCAAGCAACACAAACTGAAAATTCAGGGCAGAATAAGCAGGGGTTCTTACAGTGGTATCAGAGCATGCATGTTTATTTATGTCAATTGCAGAAGTTTACAAAATATTCCATTGGGGATATTACAGTGGTATTAGAGCATGCATGTTTATTTGTCAATTGCAGAAGTTTAGAAAATATTCCATTGGGGATATTATAGCTTCAAACATGCAAATGGGACATTTTTCCATTTCAAAAATATTTCTATGTTCAAACCAAGTCTCCATTTCAAGAATCCAACTAGCAAGAACCTCAAGATCACAAGAGCCATCATAAATTTTGACTTTACACTTTGCCTTACAAGAAGATGGAGACGTGGTAACAATAACAAAGTTGTTGACCTAAGTGGTCAAATTAGCTACCACATTGGCCAATGACCACTTTTTTAGCAAGATTGGCCACCATGGTGCAAGTTGTCGCCAATTGATAACAACTTTGGCCTTCAAAATGTTGAAATGAGAAAAAAGACAATTTTTACTACAAATTGAAACAAGTTTGAATATGTATATGAAACCTTCTTGACAAATGCACACATTCAAAGTCACTAAAAAGGGATACCATTACCATATGATTCAGAAAATGGCCTTGGAAGTTTCAAAAATGAAAACAGAGTAGCAAGTCAAAGAAAACTACGAATTCCAAAAAAAAGAGGAGTAATTATAAAAAACAAAGACTTAAACTATGTAAAAATTAGGTGGAGCCAAAACATATTCACCTCAACTAGACTCTAGATGAGTGAGAATGGACCCGTCAAAGTTTAGGGGTCAAATTAAAATGTGCAAACGCACAATCATGGAGCCAGCCAAAGCATGTGTTGACATCATACAACCAGCTGACAATATGGTGATGTGGGATTGACTGTTTAGTGAGGTGTGCTAACATGTCATGGTGAGATGACAAGGACATGGCCTTGTAAAGTTGGCACTGACATTTCTTGGTGGGTGTTCATAATGGTTAGAAGAAAGATATTTTGACAAGAGTATATTCTAGTGGGTAAAAGGAACGTCAACTACTATTGGGGGTTGATTTCCCAACAATAGATTTCCACTAGAGAAATTGGTCACAGTTATTCCCACTAGCTATCTTCCAACAAAAAATTCTTAGTAGTTGTCCATGGTGAGAATGCCAATGCTAGCAGAACAATCAGTAGGGAAATGATTGGAAAGGCATCAATGCTAACAAGTGCTATGGGCAACAAGTAGAAGTCTGTCAACAATATTGGGATGGTAGGTACAATGGTGTAGAATAGAGACATGATACACATATGCTTTCCCCTCCAAACATGTGCCACTCTACAATGTGCAAAACCAATAAACTTAAAACCTTAATAACTTGCCTCCAATGTCCGATTTGGTATAATAAGAAAACATTTTTCTTTTATATGCATATTGTATGGTATAATAACACAACAATTTTCCAACTAAATTAAAAAAAAAGCATGAACATAAAAATCTAGACATCTATCATAGGATGCACTTTCATCCATTTCATTCATAAGAATTTTGTGCTTGCCATAGAAAAAAATCAAACAGACACCAATTTATCTTAATATCTATGTAGTTCAATATTTTGGTCGTGCTCTAAGGATTTTACAAAATTTTACAAGTAATTTATAAGCATATATGAAAATAAATGCATTCGTTATTGATGTAATGTGGAGATTTTGTCTTTTAATATTTCTTAGACTTATTTCTTAGAATTGGGGTAGTTATCTTTGTCCTAGGGAGATATCCTACTCCCATGGATCATAGCGTTTTGGTACAAAAGGATGCATTCGATAATACTTGATAGGTTACTATTTTATTTTTTACATGATGTTGTCTTTCATTTTGTAAATTCCACCTCTTAATATAGATATCTTGACTGTTTTTTCAAAATGAAAAAACCATGGACATATTGTACGAGAGAATGGGATAAGTTTTTAACCTAAAATGATATTTCTTTTCTTAAAATATATTTTTTTTAAATCCTTGTATAGAAAAAAAGACTTCTAAAATTAAGACCTCTAACTACCTCTGGGAGGATGTCATAACAAATATCTTTGCATGACTGTAACTGACAATTATCTTCACAGCGAGTGACATGTACTAATGAGGCTACAAGCATGCCAATTGCTAGTCCAATTATAACCTGTGTCCAAGAAAAAACAATACAAGGTATTATCCACATATTTACCATACTTTCAGAATAGACAAATGCAAATTGCTCATGTATATCATCAAAGAAATTGGCTCTTATCACATAGATTTCAAGGTTAACTATTCACAATGTCTTCAGTCAATGCCTTTTTTAATACAAGATCTATATTTCTCTTTATTAGGTAAAACTTTACAAGCTTAGACACACATAATGGTACTAAAAACAATTCTAAAACTTGCCATCCTAATGTTTATAAATCATGTTCTTACATATAGATGATAGGAACGTGCACAATCCACCAAAGACTTAAAGCCATTGACATGAAATTGGTAAATAGATTGACCACTAAAGCAATCTTCAAAATTGATCAAAAATAGTATTGTGACATGACTTCGCTTATTAGTAACCATAATCAAGAGGATATGAGGCAATAATTTCTGCAAATTATAGATAAATCACCAAATATATTTATTTACCTAGATAAATAAATTTACTTTCTTTCTTTCTTAGCATAAAAAGAAGGAATGGAACGAAACAAAAAAAATGATTTTGTATGATAAATTTCCCTCTGGCCATTTCTTCTTGCACTTTATGATATGGTTTAGAGTGTAACTTCATTGTTTTTATCCATTTTAGTTATGTTTTGTAATGTCCCCTTCTCAAGCATGATGACTTTTGTTGACCGTTGGCCTATTCCGGAGACCCGTAGGCTACTCGGAAGGTAAAATTAGGGTTTCCCTTTTTGGTGGTTGTGGTTGCTCGAAGTTGGGAGATCTGTTTGCGGTTTTTTTCTGGGTTTTCAGAGAGCTTCGCAACGGTGTGGCATGCGGTGCATTCCGGGCATCTTTTGGAATTTACTATTTTTAGTAAATTCTATTTTTGGCAGTGATCATGCGGTTTCCAGTGCAGTTGGCTTTCTTCTTCTGTCAGTTCAGTTGGCTTGTTCATTTTTGGCTTTGGGATGCAGTTGGGAGGTTAAGTTCAATTTATTTAAATAATGGCATATTTTAATGTTATATTTTGACCCCTTAGCCTAGTGCTTGAACTTCAAGTTGTTTTAAAAGGTGGACTTCAAGGGTGACGCCTCATTGAGGTGATTTAAAATATTCTAAGGTTCAAAATATTGCTTGAGAAAAGGGACGCCCATTTTATGAAATGTTGGTTTTTAAAATAAAGTAAAAAATGAAGCCTTGAAAAAGTGACGCCTTCTCTTGGAGGGAAAAAAGGTGAATTCAAATTTGAAATTAGGATTTCTCTTCTAGAAGCTTTTGGAGGGTCTTCTCAAATTTATAAAAGGAAGCCTGGGGTCTTCATTTCATCATCTTATGTCTGAAGTATTGTTATGCTGCCGAAATGGTGCTGGGATTGCTTCGAGGAATGAATGCCTCCTAGCTTGGCTCGACTTTGTGCTTGAGAGATAGCATCTAGTGGAGAAGTTTGCTTGTTATTCAGAGGATTTTGTAGTGAGGTTTGCATTGTAGCTTGAGTTTTGATTTGTAGTTCTGTTTTTTGGCATTTCATATCCATTTCTCGAGTTGCTGATATCAAGGCTGAATCTGTAGTTTCACTCATAAATCAGAAAATTAAATTTATCTCCTTCTGGGTATTGTCTTAATGCATTTGCTAGCTAAGGGCACCCCTTTCTGTGAAGTTTGAGGATTTTTAATGAAGTCTTTATTTTCATAACTCAAAATCGCCCCTCTTGCAGCCGTACCTTTCGGGTTTCATTGGAGTTTGTGCCAAAAATAAATATCAGCTTTTAGGGTCAGTTTTATGATGTCTTCTTGGGCGCCTTCATCATAGGGGTATTTTGCATCAGATTTTATGCAATTTGGGTGAGTAATGAGTGAGTTGTGAGCATTTCAACAGGTTTCTATATTGCTGGTTAAGTAATTTCAGTCCATGATCAGTCATGACAGTTTACATAAAGTCCATCATTTGAGTTGGGTTTGGAAGGGATGTCATTGTGAGCATTGAGGATGACATTATACTTATTTGCAGCATTGTTAGACATTCTTATCTTATGCTCTTGGCAGGCAACTCTCTTTATATTGTAAGTTGAACAGTAGTACTATCAGCATCTCAGCTCATCCTTTTCTTCGTGCTTGTAATACCCACTAAATAAGTGGAAGAGGCTGGCTTGCCGCCTATTTACTTTCTATATTGCATTGTAGTTCATTAGAATCTCCGCCTTATGGTAGCTCCATTCCCACCTTGGGTTGGATAGCACATTCTTGGCGTTGAGTTACTTTCAGCATTGTAGTTGATAGGGATCCTCTGACCATATACTCACCGTCATTTGGGGCATCCTTGGTTAGAGTTATTCAGTATTGCATTGCATTGAGATCCTCTAACCATATGCTCACACCTTGCCCATCTCGGGATCCTGGTGTACATTCTTGGTTAGAGTTGAATTTCGCATTGTTTTGGTTTAAGTGCTAACCCTAACGGATGTGTGTTGCATTGCTCATTGTAATTGAAAAATTGAAAAAAAATTGGCTCAGTATATTTTAGTGGTATTAGAGCCACGCATCTTGCCATCCTGTGAAACAAACCTTCAATGAGTGACAGAGAAAAAATATACTTAGCAAGGGAAGACAAGAAGGGTGCAAGTCAATTTCAGTGGCATCAGGTTCCGGAAGGTCAGACAGCATCAGAGGTTTTGAGGGCTCATTGGGAATCTTCACAGGAAACAAAAATGGGGGACAGTGAGAGGCCAGCGGGTGGTATTGAGAGGTTTACCAGCAGTAGGGATGGCAGTGAGAAGGGAAGAGAAAGAACGCCAAGTCCGGGAAAGAGGTTCGAGAGGAAGATGGACGCCTTAATGGATATGGTATCTTTCATGATGGGAAAAATGGGTCAGAACCCAACTCCACAAAACAATTCAGGACATAATGGAGAACACAGTGCCTCCAACCAGCATAATGGACATGCTACTCAGCCTGCTTCAAATAGCACGTACATTTCTTCCAGGCCATTCAAACCCACCTTCTTGGCACCAGTAAACCCTCAACCTGATCCAGAAGAAAATGCATCATTTGTGGAACAGTTGAGACTCGGCCATGCTGAGTATTCTCTCCCTGATGAAATTAAGATAGACATGTCTTACAATGATTTTATGGACCATTAAAGAAAAAATAAAGGACAAGGAATGTAATGTCCCTTTCAAGCGACATTTTCGGTGCTAGCCTTTCCTTGGGAACCGGAGGCTAGTCTAAGTTAAAATTAGGGTTTCTAATTTTGAGGAGGTCATTGTTCGAGATGATAGTTTTAATTGGATTCCTTTCCTGGGTTTTTCGAGGGCTTCGCAGCTGATATGCTCGTCTCAGCATTCAGAGTACTTTTTGGAATTTACTATTTTTAGTAAATTCTATTTTTGGCAGTTTCCAGATGAGCTCAGGTTGGTTGACTTCCGGTTTCAGATTGATCAGTTGACTTCATCAGTATTGGCTTCAGGGCATTTTCAGAGAAATGAGTTAAGTCATTTAAATTAAAAAGTCACGTTAAAATGTTATATTTTAATGTTGACCCTTGGCTTAGACTTAATGACTTAATGTTGTTTTAAAAAGGTGGTCATTGAGGGTGGCGCCCTCATTAAAAGAATATTTTAATATTCCCTAAGTCAAAGCAAGATTATGATAGGCGCATATTTCAAAGTTGAATATTTAAATGAAATATTAAATCAAGAGCTTGAAGGCAAAAGTACGCCCATCATTGAGGAGAGGGGATTTTGACCTAAAATCAGATTCTAGGGTTTCGTGAAGTCAAGCGAAGATTATAAAAAGGAGTCTTGTGCATCATTTTGGTTATCTTGGAAAATACACCGTTATGCTGCCGGATTGATTCTGGATTGCTTCGAGGGATGAAGACCTCCTAGTTTGGGCATCTCTTCTCGTTTGAAAGACAACGACTAGTGATGATTATTAGTTTACTTGTGAGTGCATCTTAGCTATTTCATTTGGGTTCAGTTTTGCATTGTAAAATCTGTTTGAGTATTTTAGTGTTGCAGCTTTAGCTTCTTTTCATACAGCAGATTGCATGTTTTGCTCATATATCAAAAAGACAAAAAATATCATTCTGGGTACTGCATCATTGGATGAGTTTGTAATAGGCGTCCATGTCTTCCAGTTCTTAGATTTTTAGAAAGAGTATTGAATTTTTAAGAGAAAGTCGAAATTCTGTCCTAGGCCGTACCATTGGCATATGCATTGGGAACCGTGTTAATTAAATCTGCAGGTTTTGGTTCAGTTTCAAGTGTCTATCTTGGTCGCCTAGATCTTCTGAGTGCTTAGCATTTTACGGCATGTCAATTGGATGATTATTAAGCAAGTTGTGAGCATTCTTTGGAATTTGTGCACTGCTGATTGCTCATTTAAGATTCAGATCTGACAAAAAGACAGGTTACAGAAATCTGCATTTCTGTTTTGTGTTTGGGACACTGTGATTTCTCAAAGATTGTAATTGATTATTGGTTGAACATACTATTTGACAAGCATATGATATTTTGACATTGCAGGCAGTCATAATCTTGTAAACTGGCAGTAGTACTGACCAGTGTTTGATATTGCTTTGTCAATTCTTGTAATAATCATTCCTACTTTCTGTTTAGAGTAAAATAGTGATAACTCCGCCCTATGGTCGCTACTGTCCATTCTGGATGAGCAAGCACATTCTGGGTGTCGAGAAGTTTCCTCTTTCAGCATTATTTCTTTCAAGCATTATTTTGTATTTACTCCGTCATATGGTCGCCCCTCACTCCGCTTTGGATTGGGTAGCACATACTTGGCGTTGAGTTCCTTTTCCAGCATAAGCAATTTATTTTAGATCCTCTGACCAATGCTCACCATCATCGGTGCCATTCTGGTTAGAGTTGCTTCCTTGCACGTTTTGGTTTTCTCATCTAACCTTAACGGGTGCACTGCTCTGTAATGTTGTAATTGTAAATTGAAAAAACGAAAAAATTTGGCTCGGTATATTTCAAGGAAGACATCATGAACATAGGAGAACAGCAGTACAGGGGGATTTGCATCAAGCTATCAACAAGGTTACGCTTCCACATTTTGATGGGAGTGACAATAGTTTAGCAAGAGCTTGGATACAGAAGTTAGACAACTATCTAGCTCTTAGACCCATGGCAGAAGAGGAGGTGATTAAGTTCGCTACACTACACCTAGATGGGGTGGCGCACGAGTGGTGGTACCATGGCCTAGTCACTTTGGGTCATCGGTCTATCACTACCTATGATGAGTTCACCAATAGGCTCATAGAGAGATTTGAGAAAAAAGATCCAAAAGTGCATTTCAGAGAATTGGCACAGCTTAGGCAATATGGCACAGTTGATGCCTACATAGCTGAGTTTCAGAGACTTTCAGTCATGGTCACGGGAATCACTGAGAGGCGTTTGGCAATCCTATTCAGTGAAGGATTGATGGAACCACTCAAGGGTTGGATTAAAGCTTTTGATCCACCCTCCCTACAGGAGGCAATGAAGAAAGCAAGAAACATGGAGTGGGCTGCTCCTAAAGCAAAGTTTCAATCCAAGCCATCATTTCACAAAAGGGATAAAGGAAAAAGACCTCACCATAAGGAATTCAAACAGCATAAAACTCATGTCACAAGGTTGGACCCAAAGACTCTTAACGAACTCCAAAGAAAGGGGTTATGTTTCCGGTGTAGAGAAAAATGATCCCAAGACCATATTTGTCCAAAAGGAGTCAAAATTCATCAAATTGAATACTATTCAGCTAAATAAAGTAATTCTGATTTTTCAGATCAGCAGTCTGATTTTGATGACAACGAAGTGGAAAGAGCTCCCGAAGAGTCCGAGGATGAAAAAGGAAGTGGGGATACATTGGCTCAACTTTTGAGGTTTCAAAAGAATGAGTCCTTCAAAGTTCGAGGGATGATTAAGGGGCAGCAAATAGTTGCTTTGATTGACACTGGAGCAACACATAACTTCATTGATGAAGTTGTGGTGGCTAAGAAGGGGCTGCAAACAGAAGAATTTGAGGGCTTCAAGGTTATGGTTGCTGATGGGTTTCACATTTCCTACACCAAGAAGATTTCAAACATGTCTATGCAATTGGGCAATTATGAAGTCAAGGATGACTTCTATGTGGTCAACATTGGAGATACGGATGTTGTCCTAGGCATTCAATGGCTGCGATCACTTGGAGAGATCTCTTTAAATCTGCAAACCATGGAGCTCAAATTTCAATCCGATGGAAAGAAGGTGGTGTTAAGAGGAATGTCTAATGGTGGTCCTCGGATTGTGTCATTCAAGAGAATGGCAAGGCTGATTTGGCAAGATCAAGTGGAGTGGGCTGCGGAATGTATGATTCTTCCTGCTAGTCCGGTTGAGACAAAGAGGGACTATCCTCCTGATATTCAGTCTTTACTCACCAAGAAGAGAAAGGTGTTTGCTGATTTACCTCCTGGACCACCTCCTGAATGGGGTTCGGAGCATGTCATAGAGCTCAAGGAAGGAGCTAAGCCAGTTATTACAACTCCATATCAGTACCCTAAGAAGCAGATGGACGAGATTGAGAAAAACATTAAGGAACTCTTGGAGATGGGCTTCATTCGTCCAAGCAAGAGTCCCTTCGCTTCAACAGTTGTTCTTGTAAAGAAGAAGGATGGTACCATCCGCATGTGTGTAGATTATCGTGCTTTGAATCAAAGCACTATCAAAAATCGATACACCATTCCGAGGATAGATGAGCTCATTGATGAGTTACATGGAGCCAAGTTCTTTTCAAAGATCGATTTGAGATTGGGCTACTACTAGATTCGGATGAGAGGATCTGATGTTGAGAAGACAGCATTTAGATGTCACTATGGCCATTTCGAGTTTCTAGTCATGCCATTTGGGTTGACTAATGCTCCTGCTACCTTCCAGTCTTGTACGAACAGAGTTTTTCAAAAGCAGTTGAGGAAGTTTGTGTTGATATTTTTTGATGACATTCTGATCTTCAGCAAGACATGGGAAGAACATCTCACGCACTTGGAGGAAGTGCTTAGCATCCTAGAATCAGAGAGCTTGTTTGCCAAAGAATCCAAATGTGAATTTGGAATGAAGGAGCTACTTTACCTTCGTCACATAATCAATGCTGATGGAGTGAAGGTTGATCCTGAAAAGATCAAGGCAATTGTTGATTGGCCACCTCCTGAGAACTTGACTCATTTGAAGGGTTTCTTGGGTCTTTGTGGATTTTAAAGAAGATTTGTGAAGGGCTACTCACAGAATGCTGCTCCTCTTACTGACCTCACGAAAAAGGGGGCTTTTTGTTGGTCAGAAAAGGCTCAAACTACTTTGATAAGTTTAAGAGGATCATGAGCTCTTGTCCGGTTTTGGCTATTCCAGATTTTTCCAAGCCTTTCGAGCTACAGTGTGATGCATCCGGTGAAGGAGTTGGGGCTGTTTTGATGCAAGACAAACATCCCATTGTGTTTGAAAGCAAAAAATTAAGAGGTGTTGAAAGGACCTACTCCATATATGACAAGGAAATGCTTGCCATTATGCATGCATTAGCTAAGTTCAGACAGTACTTGGTGGGGAGCAAGTTTGTGGTTAAGACTGATCACAATAGTCTCAAGCATTTCATGCATCAAAAAGATTTGAATGAGAGGCAAGAAAAGTGGGTGAGTAAGTTTCAAGCTTACGATTTTGACATTGAATATGTCAAAGGGAAAACAATATTGTGGTTGATGCTCTATCTAGGAGACCTCATTTGAGCTCATTATGTGAGCTTACTGCTGATTGAAAGGACATGTTTCTTGCTGATTATGCCAAAAATCAGTTTACAACCAGCATCATTGAAGGTACTTTCCATGACGAAAGGTACAAGGTGGTTGAAGGGCTGATACACTACAAGGGTAGAATCTTTTTGGTGGCTGATTCTAAGCTCAAAAAGAATATTTTGTTGACATTTCATGATATTCCACTTGCTGGTCATCAGGGGTTCTTCAAGACATATAGGAAGATTCGAGAAAGATTTTTTTGGAAAGGGCTGAAAGAGGAAGTTCAACGCTACATCTAGGAGTGTCCCACTTGTCAAATGAACAAGAATGAGCATACTCTACCAGCTGGTCTGCTGCAACCTCTTCCCATTCCCAGTCAAAAATGGGAAAGCATATCAATGGACTTCATCACTGGGTTGCCTAAGGTCCAAGGCAAAGATTGTATCTATGTTGTTGTGGACAGATTAACAAAGTTTTCTCACTTCTTTGCCATCACTAGCTCATTTTCAGCAGCACAAGTTGCAGATTTGTTTTTTCACGAGGTGTTTAGATTGCATGGGTTGCCGAAAAACATTGTGAGTGATAGGGACAGCAAGTTCCTAAGCACTTTTTGGCAAGAAGTCTTCAGTATGAGTGGTACGGTGCTTACTCCAAGCACTAGTTATCACCCTCAAACCGACGGACAAATAGAAATAGTGAACAAGTGGTTAGAAGGTTATTTGAGAAACTATGTTTCGGAGCAGCAAAGAGCATGGGTGAAATGGCTTCACATAGGCGAGTATTGTTACAACTCTTCCTTTCACATGTCAATAAGGATGTCACCTTTCATGGCTCTTTATGGTTATGAGGCTCCTAGCTTTGCTGATTTGGTGTTTGGTGATAGCAAAGCCCCTCAAGCCAAGGATTTGTTACAGTAGATTCAAGATATCTTGAAGTCCTTGAAGAACAACCTACAGATTGCATAGAATCAGCAGAAGATGTACAGCTGATCAGTGGCATGTTGAGCGCTCTTTTAAGGTTGGAGATATGACTGCAGCTACAGACATCTACTCCTCAAGAAGAGTGGAGCCGAGAGCTCAAACCCCGCTTCATGGGCCATCCAAAGTTATGTAAAGGTTGGAGCGTAGCTTATGAGTGGAGCCACCTCAGCGAGTGCACACAATGTCTTCCATGCACTCGCCAAGAAGGCACTTGGACAATGTTGTTGCTTCATCACAGCTATAACCTTTGGATGAAGAAGGACAGTTAGTTTTGGTTCCCGAAGAGATTCTTGATTCCAGAGAGCATTCTTTGAGAAAAAGAACTATCAGAGAATACTTGGTGAAGTGGAAAAACTTGCCTATGGAGGATGCGACTTGGGAGAGTGATGAGATTCTGCAACATCCAGGCTTGCGATTGCTTGAGGACAAGCAATCTTGGGGAGGGCGGAATGTAATGTCCCCTTCTCATGCATGATGACTTTTGTTGACCGTTGGCCTATTCCGAAGACCCGTAGGCTACTCGGATGGTAAAATTAGGGTTTCCCATTTTGGTGGTTGCGGTTGCTCGAAGTTGGGAGTTCTATTTGCGGTTTCTTTATGGGTTTTCAAAGAGCTTCGCAACGGTGTGGCATGCGGTGCATTCCGGGCATCTTCTGGAATTTACTATTTTTAGTAAATTCTATTTTTGGCAGTGATCATGCGGTTTCTTGTGCAGTTGGCTTTCTTCTTCTGTCAGTTCGGTTGGCTTGTTCATTTTTGGCTTTGGGATGCAGTTGGAAGGTTAAGTTCAATTTAATTAAATAATGGCATATTTTAATGTTATATTTTAACCCCTTAGCCTAGTGCTTGAACTTCAAGTTGTTTTAAAAAGGTGGACTTCAAGGGTGACGCCTCATTGAGGTGATTTAAAAATATTCTAAGGTTCAAAATATTGCTTGAGAAAAGGGACACCCATTTTATGAAGTGTTGGTTTTTTTAAAATAAAGTAAAAAATGAAGCCTTGGAAAAGTGACGCCTACTCTTGGAGGGAAAAAAAAAAGTGAATTCAAATTTGAAATTAGGGTTTCTCTTCTAGAAGCTTCTGGAGGGTCTTCTCAAAATTATAAAAGGAAGCCTGGGGTCTTCATTTTATCATCTTATATCTGAAGTATTGTTATGTTGCCGAAATGGTGCTGGGATTGCTTCGAGGAATGAATGCCTCCTAGCTTGGCTCTGACTTCGTGCTTGAGAGATAGCATCAAGTGGAGAAGTTTGCTTGTTATTCAGAGGATTTTGTAGTGAGGTTTGCATTGTAGCTGGAGTTTTTCTTTGTAGTTTGTTTTTGGCATTTCATATCCATTTCTGGAGTTGTTGATATCAGGTCGAATCTATAGTTTCACCTAAATCAGAAAAATAAAATTTATCTCCCTTCTGGCATTGTGTTAATGCATTTGCTAGCTATGGCCAAGTGAAGTTTGGGATTTTTATGAAGTCTTTATTTTTATAACTCAAAATCCTCTCTTGCAGCCGTACCTTTTGGGGTTCATTGGAGTTTGTGCCAAAAATAAATATCAGCTGTTAGGGTCAGTTTTATGGTGTCTTCTTGGGCGCCTTCATCATATGAGCATTTTGCATCAGATCTTATGCAATTTGAGTGAGTAATGAGTGAGTTGTGAGCATTTCAAGAGATTTCTGTATTGCTGGTTAAGTAATTTCAGTCCATGATCAGTCATGACAGTTTACATAAAGTCCATCATTTGAGTTGGGTTTGGAAGGGAAGTCATTGTGGGCATTGAGGATGACATTATACTTTATTGCAGCATTGTTAGACATTCTTATCTTGTGCTCTTGGCAGGCAATTCTCTTATATTGTAAGCTGAACAGTAGTACTGTCAGCATCTCAGCTCATCTTTCTCTTCATGCTTGTAATACCCACTGAATAAGTGGAAGAGGCTGGCTTGCCGCCTATTTACTTTCTATATTGCATTGTAGTTCATTAGAATCTCCGCCTTATGGTAGCTCCATTCCCACCTTGGGTTGGATAGCACATTCTTGGCGTCGAGTTATTTTCTGCATTGTAGTTGACAGAGATCCTCTGACCATATGCTCGCCGTCATCTGGCGCATTCTTGGTTAGAGTTATTTAGCATTGCATTGCATTGAGATCCTTTGACCATATGATCACACCTTGCCCATCTCGGGATCCTAGTGTACAATCTTGGTTAGAGTTGAATTGCATGGTTTTGGTTTAAGTGCTAACCCTAACGGATGTGTGTTGCATTGCTCATTGTAATTTAAAAATTGAAAAAAATTGGCCCGGTATATTTCATGTTTACACTGTTTTAGAAATCGGCCACTTTTCAAAACCTGGGATTTTTTACCCTAGTATTTTCCTGCAAATTATAGGTAAACCACCAAATATATTTATTTACCTATAAATATATTTGCTAACTTCCTTTATTTCTATAAAAAGCAGGAAAGGACTATAACAATAAAAGAATAATTGTATTATAAATTTCCCTGGCTATTTCTGCTTGCAGTTTATCAAATGGTTTAGGGTGTAGCTCCATTTTTTTAATCCCTTATAGTTATGTTTACACTATTCTATAACTCAACCACTTTTCAAAACCTCAGATTCTTTTTACCCTGGTACTTTTCTATTATTACTGGATATACTTTTGAATCCGATTGACCTACTTTGGTTACTTGTGGACATCTATATAATTCCTCTTTTCTTTATTTCCATATACAAGATTCATATAGTCTAAATAATACAACGTTTACAATTTTTTATAAAATACATCTCATCAGTAAAGCTTTTTGACAAGGAATTTTAGTCTAAATCATTCTTTACAGGGTTCAAAGCATTTTCTTGAAAATATCACAAGTTTTTCAAAATACCATTGACCACAACTTTGACTGAAATTTACACCAATATATTGCAATAGTATTGGCAATATATCAATGATAATATCACAATAAATTAGTATTTTTATATATAAGCATCAAAGCTGCATTTTTTGTATTATTCTTCCCTTGGACATTTATATGGGTTATACACCTTGAATAGTGTAAGTAGTTGCTAAGATTTCCAGCTTCCATTATTGAATAGCAATTAGGTTTGTTGCCAAGGAGCAATGACATTTATTGCTTTCATTATTTCAAAACTGAACATTGCTATCTACAATTGTGAAGAAAATTGCTATAATTAGATTTGAAAAACTTGTGAATAGGAAACTTGACTGTTATTATTGTAATTAGTGATTATCATTCTTGCCTTTGGTAACAAATGAACATTGATGTCATTATTTATGATTCATAGGCATGTGTAATGTCCCCTTTTTTCCGGGATTTGTATCTTGCAGTGGTAAGCCTATTATTTGGTTCCCGTAGGCTAACGGGATGATCAGGGGACCCTTTTGAGGGTGTTCAGTGGTTCCTCAATTAGGTTTTCAATGGTTTATCTCAATTTTCTCTTGCTCAGTGACTCAGTGATTTGGTGGTGGACCTTCTAGAGGTTGTTTAGGTTGTTTCTCCCACACTTACTATTTATAGTAAGTCACTTGGTCATATCGCCTATACTTACTATTTATAGTAAGTCTTATCTGGATTAGTCGTCATCAAGCCAACATCCGGAAAAAATGATTGAATCACTATTTGAGCTGGTGTTGGGTAATTTATTGAGGATTAATGGTTTATTATATTATTAAAGTCATTTGACTTTAATAATATTAATATTTAATGATGACCTATTAAAGGTGATATAAGGGGTTTGAATGGAAATTAATAAAGTGTTATATTAATGATGCTTTATTAATTTATTATTTGAAAAAGGCCAAATGCATCAAAAGCAAATATTTATTTTATTTAATAATTTGGCCAAGTGGGGATTTGGAGTATAAAAGAAAAAAAGCATTTGCTTTTTCATTATCATTGTTATTTTATAAAAACTTGTGCAAATTGGAGAAATTGAGCAAGGGTTTGTTGGTTTTGAAGATTCAAGCTTTTTGAGGATGAAATCTCTCAAAGAGAACAATGTCTACAGGTGTATGCCACAACATAAATGTACCATTTTGTGCATCAATTAGTCTCTCAGACTTGATGGTTAAGGTGAATGGTAACATTAATAGGTCTTATTTGCTTTAGTTGTCTTTTATATCATGAAGGGTTCATTATCATTCTAACAAAGTTATTTATTAACATTGTTATAGAGAATTTTATTACAATTATCTCAAAGTTAATGAAACAATCCATATTTTGAAATTCATGGTGTACCCTCTCATTGACTTCAGTTTCTCACCTTAGGAGAGAACTCCCTTAGTTGGGGTATACTATTTTTTTAAGATCTAAAACAGCTTTCCACTCCTTGGCAATGAAATAACTCGCACTTTGAAAGAACTCTCCAGAGTCTCATCTTCCAAATCTATGATGCCACGTTGGTGGACTAAGGACTTGGTCCTAGTTCTAGTGGCAGGTGCTTCACCAATAGCCTTTCTTTTTCATTTTGCAACTCAAATTGAAGGATAAAGGGACTAGTGGTCGAGTTATTAATTATGTTGTTATTGAATTAGACTAATTTAGTAAAATTCTCTTTCACCTCATCCTAGTTTTTCTAGAGCATGGACGGTTTCTTATCTAGATTTTTCCAATTGTGAAACACAATGGAGAACTAATTGAATTCCTCCCAAAGGTCTTCATCAAAGGTAAAATTATTATTTACCACTTCCAACATCCTCCTTTAGTTTCAGTAGTGTGTAGTCTAGCTCAAAGATGTTGATACTACCATAAAAACAAGTTCAATCAAGAAACCTAAACATTGAAGTGGTCAATCAAGTCCACCAAAATCCAAAAAAGACAATTCATATATATAGATAAAGAAGTCTCATTAATGGGAAGAAGGGACACAATCTCCAAGAATGCTAGTACAATTCTTTACCAATGGTGAATGAAGCCATTGAAAGCCATATAAAAATTCTTAGGAGGACAAGAAGAAGATTCCCCATTGGAAACAAATTCACAAGAAACACGGGAATGTTGCTTTGATAGCCAATTCTGATGAATAAGATTCTTTGTATGCTGCAGTGACTCGAACTTCAAATTATAAAAGTCTTGTTTGGTATGTTGATTCTAGTGCATCCAGTCACATGACAAGAAAACAAGACTAATTCTATAACCTCACCCCATCAATCTTATATGGACAAGTTTTGAGATTGGTGATGGTACATCCTATGAAGTGCAAGGTATTGGAGATATTTCTCTACCACTCAAGACTCACAAGTTTCAAGTTATGAAGGTTTTGTATGTCCTAGGGTTCATAAAGAACTTGTCAATAAATTAGTTGCCAAAGCACAACTTGAAGGTTGAGCTTTACAAAAATAATGGTGAAAAACTTTGTCTTATTTGGGACAAGACTCAAAATAGTGAAGTTATTGCACACATCTCAAAGGTTAGTAAAATGTTTTAGTTGGTTGATGTCAACCCTGAAGGCTAGGCCCTGGCCCTTGTAATAAAGAAAAATTCATCCACTACCCTTTAGTATAGAAGATTTGGTCATCTCAATTTGGGCTATCTTCTTGCATTGAGAAAATGAGAAATGGTGTGAGGACTTCCCCCATGAAGAAAATAAAAGTCCTTTGTTCCAAATGTCTTGCAAGGAGACATTAAGGTCCTTTTTCTACTACAAAAACATGAGTTTATGGTCCTTTGAATTTGGTGTATACTAATCTTTGTCGATCCTTGACACCTAGTCATAGTCATGTCCAATATTTTCAAAATTTTGTGGATGATTACACTAGAAAAATGTGGGTCTATTGCTTGACTAGCAAAGACCAAAATTTTGAAAAAAATAAAATATTTTTAAGTCATTGCAAAAAGGTCATCTAGTCACTCCCTCAAGACCATTCATCTAGATCAAGGGGAGGAATTCACTTGTAATTTTTTTTTCAAACTACCTTCAAAAACATGGGATCAAAAGATAGTTGGCCACAACATACACACCTCAACAACATAAATTCAAAAATAGTTGGCCACAACATAAATGTACCATTGTGGAAATGGTATGGTGTATGCTAAAGGATGCAAATCTAGTTCCTGCATTCTAGGGTAAAGTGACTCATACAACTATGTACTTATTGAATTGGGCACCTTCCAAAGTGTTCAAAAACATCATTCTTGAAGAAGCATTGACAAGAAAAAAGTCATCCATTTTACATCTGAGAGCGTTTGCATGTACAACTTTCTATCATGTCCTCTTTCTCCCGCCAATGATTTTTTATTATTAATAATTAAAAATCTTTTTTTAACACTAATATTATATTAAAAATAAAAATGAAATATAATAAAGTAAAACAATTTCAAATTCGAGTGCCCAAAATCGATCCTATGGGTCCTATTTGAATGAGGTATTTCTACAAGTTGTACTCATTTTTAGAATCAGGATTTTTTCAATTTTACCTTGCTAAGTCTTCAACTTGAGTGATTTAGCATCAAGGATGAAAACACTTGAGCAGAATTGTCTAAGGTTAGGATGAAACCCCTTAACTCTTGCATTGGCAGTTCCATATCAAGAATTGTGTGGATAAAATTGGGAAATTGTCATTACTTTTAGGTGAATCAATTTGGTGTTCGCTAACAAATCAAATTGAGATCTTGAAGAAAATTTCAGCACCCATTTAGGGTCAATTGTGAGAAAAATATGGTAAGGGTATAGCTCAGTTTTTGAGTTTTGTAGCAGCTTCAAGGCAGTTTGAGGTGAATTTGGTAGAGACCTTTGGAGCAGAATTTTATGAATCAAGCCACTACCCTTTAAGAATTATTTGTGGTGGTTTGAGGATCGATCTAGGAAATTTTGGAAGAAAAATCAATATTGCACAACTTCAGATCTAAATTGTAGCAAATTGAGGCTACTCTTTGGAAGGGTGACTAGGGCAGGAAGGAGCACCAATACCTAAAACAAAGATTTCTGCATATTTTTGGATTAAAAAGGGCATTGGAGAGGATTATCCACCATACATTGACGCTAGGGTTTGTAGACCATTTGTTGCAGTTGCTTGTCTCCACCATCATTCACAATCAGCCAAGGACTGTATATCTGACCCAAAATAGGTGTTAGGGAAGCTGTTAATGATTGACAGAAATCTTGTGTATCTTTCCTAAAAGAAACAACTACAATATCATGTGAATTGTAAGTCAGAATAGAGATAAATAGATATTGCCCTTTTTCCAAGCCATTGTTTACTGGATTGAATGATAAATAACATAATCTTGAGTGTTTATTCTCATGTGGATTGGAGATCTATTATTAATAGTAATAAATAAAATTTATTTTTTAGTTGTTTGATATAAGTTAGTGGTTGTGTATGTACCTTCCATTTCAATTTGAAATCACTAGCAGTCTACAGGAGGATTTAGTATTAAAAAAAAAGGAATATCATAAGATTAAAAAAGCCAAGGACACATTGTTTACTTCTCTACTTGATAAAATAAATACATGAATAAATAATAGAGATGACAATGGATACCATATACAGGAGTAAAATATTTTTATTCACGCATGAAATTATTACAGAAGAGGACCAAAGATGGTCAACCAAGATTCGAAGTCGATCTGACTAGATCATACCCTTTCCTTGCCAATACACAATCTATTTAAAAGACCCAACAGTTACCAAGAGGAACACAACCGTTGACCAACTGACACGTATAACTACCCAAAGCCAAAAAACTATAATATCCCCTTATAGATTTATCTCAAAATTGTCTTTAGTCTTATAAATTAAGGATCCAAATAGGCCTAGAATCAATAACTTTAATAATATACTTTAATCTTACTAAGAGCAAAGTTCAAAGGTTAATGTTGTTTTGATTATTGGACTTATATAATGATAATAATAGATGATATGCTGATAAGAATGAACCACTATCTGATATAAATTCTGATAAGCAATCTGCAATGATAATTGTTTTAAAAATGGAAAATAGACACCACAATATGGTCGTGATTTCTGATTTCTCTTTCAAATTTCATGCATATGAATGTGGGGATAAGATGATGTCTATCCTTAATCGTTGTCTCTGATTTTAGTCCTTCAATTCATGAGACTTGGTCCTTGGATGGGTGTCTGAAATTTATCAGTTGTTTGTGCAGCCTGTATTAATGATCATCAGCTCCCTAGGAGCGCCTCAGATCTGCTAATAGAAGTGTATAAATCTCCAAACTTAATTGATGATCTTTGCCTTTGAAATATACTCCTTTTTATATCCACGATATGGCTAAGGGTCATAACCTTTCATGGTATTCATTTGTCAAGGGGCATGACTCTTTGTATATGTTAATTGCCATAACTAATTAATGCTCCCCTTAATTGCTGCTAGCAATAATTAATTTTATTAACATTATCCCTTGATAAAATCGCCAACCTTCCTTAGATGAATTTGCTGCTCAAATATGCTTTAATTAATCACTTCTAGTCATTGCTTACCATAACATTGTTCCTTCATGTTTTTCCTTTTATTAGTTTATTGCTGCATTTGATAAATCATCTTTACTTGCCATAGATGCTTGATCTATTGGATTGTCTTCTGAGCAGCGATTTTATGTCCAATGGGACTGTCATCTTCTTGGTGTTTTAATTCGCACCTCTGGAGTGCGGATTGGAAACGGACAACTATGCATAGTTAGACTTCTCTTCAAATTAGGGGGGGAAACTCCCTCTTTGCTGATTATGCATAAAAATAAAATACTAAACTAATTGCTTATCCTTTTATTTCAGCTGAGAGCACAAGGTTATAAAACTCTTTGCGTTGCAGCTAAGGTTTTCTTTGGTTTCGTAACTTCAACTACAACTAAGCCTAAACTAATGACGCTTGTAACTTCTCAAGTAAATTTAGAGCAAGAGAGTTAGAAGTAAGTAGGGAATGGTCGATTAACACAAAGCTTAAACAAACTTGTTCCCATAACACATCCAAAGACTCATTGTACTTTTGGATGTAAGCTGAAATGAAGATTATGAAAGAAAAAAATGAAACAATAACACCGAAAAACTTTGAGAACATGGATCAAAGCAAGGTAGGCATAAGATTTATTTCCTCAAATTCCAACAATAATAACACATTTGGGACTGTAGATTGTAGCTAAAATAGGCATACAATTTACGATCAAACCAAATTACACTTGACAAAGTTGAACATATACTGAATAACAAAGTAGTAGGCCAAAATAAGCTTAGCATTTTGTTATCACAAGCACAGTAAAGAAAATAATGAGCAAAGATGCTCTTATTTATACACAAACACGGGAGCAGGGAACCCTGAAATCTCCTTGTGTTAACAAACAGTCTTGCCAACATGCAAGGTTTATTTTTATGTCTAAACAAAGATAACTAATAGTTAATTGGAATGACTAACATCAGTTAACTGATCTAACACTAAAGAAAGCTCCAATTGTACAATAGATACCTTTAAAGATAGATATGCATGAAAAGATGACAGAAAGTTAAACTCAAAGAAGACATCCAGTTAATTGTTGTTTTAAATTCTATCCTTGGAAAACGTTGCATGCCTCAACTGGCAGTTCACTGATCGAGAACTTGAGCAATCAAGTCCTCCAAAAAGCTATTAACTGCTTCTTCGTAAGGAACATTGATACTCTTCAAAACGATGTACTGTCTTTGCAACATCTCTTCGCCATCCGTGATCAAATTTAGAAACTCACTTCTCCTTTCAGCTTCTTCATCAAATTTCGCTGACATTGCTGCAACTTGACTCAACTTGCAGTCAACCGGATCACCATTGAAACTACTACAGATAAGGTTTTGAAACTCTGTCTATACTTTGCCAAGATCAATGTAATCACCATCTTCACATTGATATTGGCAAGGAATTTGTGACACAAATGTTCTTACGAACCTGAGAGTACTTGCCACCTTTTGTCTACATTCAACCATTTCAGCAGATATTGCTTCGTAGGTTTTTACTTTGAAGAGGTGTTGCTCTCTCCAAGTGAAAAGCTTCTACTTATGGTCTTTTGCAATAACTAAATCGTAAGCCATCCTCAAGTCGGAAATGATGATCTTGTCTTTGGGCTTCCTCTCTGCTATGTTCCGCTCTAACTCCTGAATTCTTGAGAGAAGATCGTGGGCCTTGTACCTCAATTGGTACATCTCTACAAGTATGAATCTGCCCCTGGTGACGAATTCCTCTACCCAATCTCTCAGATGTTTCCCATAAATAACCAACTGACTCAACTGATTTTAATCTGCAGATGATTCCAACATCTATGGGAGCAATGCGGTGATGTGTGAAGTACTGTGAAGTAGGTTGGAGATGTACTTCCACAACTGTTGATTCTCAGCCTTGAGGGTTGCCTTGTCTTCTCCATCTTTGAGAACTCTCTCCTTTACGTTAACTGCTGCAACCTCAAAGAGATTTACATCAGCTTGTTGCATGCTTCTACCGAGATTGGCTTTGACCAATGTGAAGTCATCAACCTCAACCTCATTAATGTTCTTGTCTTCTGGTGGTGTACCAATCTCAATGACAACCTCATTATCAACATTCTTCTCAACGTGAACCTGCTTCGTGAGTTTCTTTTCTGATGTGTCTTGGTAGACATTGTCAAACTCTGCAAAGTCCAACTGGTAAGATGACTTTCTCCTCTTCTTTCCCAGGAGGTTCTCAATCCAAGACGAAGAGTCTCTACTAACTTCACTAGGAGGATTGGCTCTAGTCTCATCAACTCCTAATGAATGAGTTGCTATTGAGATGTCATGAATTGGTGAATCAGGCTCCAAATCAATGTGAATTGGAGAAGGATGTAGTGATGATGAAAGAATGGGAGATGAAGGCTCTACTTCTGGTATTGATTCAACTGTATCTTCGGCTGCATCTACTTGTTGTTCTTGCTGATTCCTAATAGGAGACTACATCTTTTCCTTCAAATTCATTGACATTTTGCAGTTCTTTGTACCCTCCGGAGGATTGAGCATTGCTTTAACCATAGGTTTCCATCTAGAAGAGGTAGGTAGTGATGAATGAACCACTGGTGGCTCTGTTCTTGGAATGACTACCTTTTGTGTGATCTTTCTATTCAAGAATAGTCTACTATTCTTGACAACCTGACTTGTTCTTTCCTCAATTGAGGTGCTCTCTTTGGCGTACCACTCAATCGGTCGAAGTGGTTGTTGATCAACCTGGTGTTTGGCATATATGGGAAGTAGGACTTCTCCATCATCATATGATAAACCCTCCACATCTTCTAACAAGAAATCAGCAATTTGAGGAAGAGTAAATCTACTGTAACCATGCTTGCACACTTCAAACTCATCTTCACAATTAACCCAAAAATATTCCATTGTAGGATTATGTGAAGTATTCTGACCAAGTCGAGCTGCCA
The DNA here is from genome assembly GCA_007258455.2 of Sequoia sempervirens. NCBI lineage: Eukaryota > Viridiplantae > Streptophyta > Pinopsida > Cupressales > Cupressaceae > Sequoia > Sequoia sempervirens. The sequence continues at coordinate 31,846 of VDFB02023143.1, forward strand.
AGAGGCCCCAAGGGTCATATGAACGCCTTTCTTCAAGAAACTTGAGATTGAGCTTTGACATTTCATTGCTCATCAACTTAGCTTCAGCTGCTGATTTGCATCTATATATGCTCATCTCAAAAGGGAAACTAGCGGCAGACTTGCGTTTGTTACGCAAGAAGGTGTGCACTTCATGTACTTGCCTTAGGAACTTCATGAATACTACCTTATCTATTGGGTATCTATTGATGCATGTTTTATGACACATCCAACACGTTTAGAATAAAGAGTCCAAAGACGCTCTATCCTCTCTTGAAAAACTACCGCGTATGCTAAGATTGCAAGAAAGATCATATGGAAATTCCAATGTTTCTTAAGTCAGGTCTTGACGTGTGGATGAGCTCAATGGGCGTTGTGATATGCTAGTAACACAAAGGGACTTACGTTTGACAAATTACTCATAAGTAAGGACTTAGATGGATTTGACATTGAATGCTCTATTTTTTTTGGGGGGATTTTCAATTTTAAGATCTCAAAAAAAGAGAAAAAGGATGAGGGTTTAGGAGTTCTATACTATTCCTATGAAATCAAGAGACGGTAAGAATTGAGTGAAACTAAGAACAATACTTTGCTTCACCATGCTAACGACAACTACACAAAGCATGTGCAATCTTCTAGGATTTGTGCTTAAGATTTCTATACCATGAATGATACCATCAAGAGAACAATATTATTCAAAGTAAGCATTGAAGGATCCACATTATGAGCTCAGTCTAACTTTACGCATTGAATAAAAATCATTTATTCAAAGAAAGTATGAGCGAAAGTTTCACCAATCTATCATTCATCTAGCATGCATTCAAATCAAATACTATAAATCTACTCTAGGTGGAAGGAGAATATGTAACCATGCAACCACTTGACAATAGAAGGATTCAAAGCAAATCATGCAATATGAACTTTTATTCTCAAAGTAGCTATGAGCAACAATTTCATAAGACTCCCTCCTATACCATGAAATGAGAGAATGAGAGTTTATATAGAGTTTTGGAAATGAAATAAATGGCCAAGATTGATCCAAAATCAATGGAAGAGATTAAATCATTAAAACAAAGTAACCCTAACTAGGGTTTTCGAGAATAACAATCAGTAATCAGTGAGTGAAGTGGTGTGAGGAGCTATCTTTGAGGGGGTGCATCCTTATCCTCCTAAATGGCATTATATTCGATGAATCTAGAAACTATTGTGCTGACCTCCTCCATCATGACATGTGGCAGCATGTTGACCTTGTATTCCAGTATTTCCAAATCATTTGCACATTCAGCGAAAGCAATTTCCCACTCTAACTCCTTGTACCCCAAAATAAAATAAAAATTCCACTTAGACATTTTGGAGAAATGAGTAAAAGTCTTGTTAAATATGTCAAAAAGGTTAAAATTTGGGTGTGCATGTCTTGCATGAGGGGTAAAACCTCAAAATTTCCAAAATCTAACGATCTGGGTCTGCTCAAAGCGACCAAGTCTACAAAACACAGATCTCAATTTTTCATCCCTACTTTTTAGCAAAATTGCTATTTTTAGAAATTGTAACTTTTTTCTAGGTTTTTCTGGGTTTCTTTCGAAACGGATACTGGCAAAATTTTCTAAAAATAGAAAGTTTGTCCACTAGGGTCCAAACTGATTTTGATTGGTTCAAAATACTTCCATATCAGGCTGGCGCAGTCAGAATCTCAAAAAGATCAGTTTTTCCCTAGTGGGTCTATTCTACTTTTTCATAAGCATATCAGGAGCTTCAAAGTCATCAATGGAGGTTAGTTAGCTGCCAGGCATTAGATTCAACACTCAAGCGCTGAGCAGAAGGCGAGTTGGTGAGCAAGCACGAAGAAAGAGGAAAGAAGATGAAAACTGTGAAAATTTGACTGTCTGCTTGACTTGGACACCTCAAGAGGAGATAGGCGCCCATCTTTTTAGGGCATCAAATGATGAAATTAGGGTTTAAGCCTCCAACCAAAGTTGCTCAGTTTTCTTCCAGCTCCGCAACGAATCCAATGGTACAGTCATCGGATCGTCCAGTCATCCGGGATTCGAGGCCGAACAGGGAGGATCCAAATAGAAGTCAGAATGAAAAACATGAATCATCAAAATTTGACTAAGTTTGGGAAATTTGGGCGCCCCTAGTGAAGAAAGGCGCCTAGCTTTTTGAAGGGACGAATCCAGCAATTAGGGTTTGCTAAAATTTTCAATCTCTGCGAAATTCAGTCTGCTTCGCAACGTATATCTTTGTCAAGACATCCGACTAGTCATCCTCCGGCAAATTCAGATCAAAGTCGAGGATACAAAATGAAGGTTTCAAACTTTGAAAGATGGAAAATCAAAAAATGGCTAAGTCTAGAGGAGTTGGGCACCCCAGAAGGAAATAGGTGCCCAAGCTTTTGGGGGCTTAATCAAATGAATTTGCTAAAACTGCCTCTAGCATGTCTTCATATCAGAACAAGCTTTCCAACGAGATCACCAACACGTCAATCTGAGTTGGCAGTCATTAGATGCACCAGCCGGAACAGAAGGACAAACAAAGCCGAAGTTGAAAGTAGAGAAGAAAACACCAAAATGACTAACTTTGGTGAAGTTGGGCGCCCCAGCTTGCCAGGGGCGCCCAAGCTTTTGAAGCCTCAAATCCAACTTTCTGATAAAGTTACTCCCAGGAGACTCCTCTTGATTTCTCCTCAGCTACGTAACGAGCCTAACCATCAGTCAATCCGTCGCCTAGAACACTAGATCAAGCGAGATCATCTGTAAAAGTGAAAGGATGAAGAAAATGTAAAAATGGCTAAGTCTGCTTAAGTTGGGCGCCCCTGGAGAGAAAGGGCGCCCAAGGTTTTGAGCCCTGAAATGATGAAATTCACCTATGCAGCCTCCAAGATCACTTCATCAGATTTAGCCAAGCCATCCAGTGAGCCTGTTGGTTAGTTGATTGGATCAGCGTAGCTCTCGGAACAGAGATTTCATCAGAAGATTAAAGGGAAATGAAATTGAAAATCATGAAAAAATGGCTTACACTGTGAAAGTTCAGAACCCCTGGAGGAAATAGGTTCCCATGAATTTGAAGGTCAAAATGAAGTTTTTCGCCAGAGATGCCCCCAGAACAATCTTCTCAAAATTAGTCAGGCCACGCGATGAATCATCCAGCTCGTTCATCGGATCAATCTGGAAGCTGGAGATCGAAGTCAAAGTAGGGGGTTCAAAATGAAGAAAAGTTGAAAAACTCCAAAAAATGGTTAAGTTTGAGAGAAGTTGGCGCCCCTAGCCAAGAAGGGCGCCCAACTTGCAATGCCTTAGTGAAATTTTCAAAGTTTTCAAAAGATTCAAAATGGCAAGAGAAAGATGAATGTTTAAATTCATTGAACAAGCTGAGTTTAGGGTTTGAAGATTAAAGCAAAAGAAATAAAATCTATTTCAAGCCCTAAATCTATTTAAGACATCTCTTCCTTTCAGTTTTCATCATTTTTGCAAGTGGCTTCCAAAGAAGAAAAGTGGGGCAGCAACTTTGAGGTTTTATTTCAGGGTTCAAGAGCTCAAAGTTGCTGATTTTCATGAATAATTTTCAGACCAGCAACATAAGACCTTGCTTTTTCATGCTTTTTCATCTAGAAGATCAAATTTTTGAAGGAGAAGGTCAAAGATTTTTAATTTTCAGCCATTTGGGTTTCTTCATCTCATTCTTCTGAAGAATTTTTGGAAAAATTCATCAAGTTGTAGTAGCTTCTTTTTCCTTGCATGTTAGTAAAATCTTTAGAGTTTGCAAATTTTGATCGTCTGGGTCCTCTCAAAACAGTCTTCTGAAGAAAACCCATATCACAACTTTTTCAAGAAAATTTCAAATTCTAGGGTTGGCTGCTTTTTCGATCAGCCATCAATATTTTGCAAATCTAATCAACTGGGTCCATTTCTAAGAGTATTCTGAACAAAACCCCAGTACCAGCTTTTTTCGTGAAAAATTGAAGAAATTAGAGTTTGCTGCTTTTTCAGTATAAATTCAAAATTTTCAAAAACGGACAATCTGGGTTGTCTTGCAATGAAATTCTGAGCAAAACCCATATCTCAGAAAAAAATCCAAAAATTTGTCCGTTTGAGGCCGAAAAACCAGCATTCTTAAAGTAGAAAGTTGTTCAAAGCTTGTCTGAATATAGGCGAGTTTACAGTCATTCTTCAAGGTTTTCAATATGGAATACACTATCATCAAATTCAGAACCAAACAAGTGTTGTATCATGATTACCTGAACGGATGAGGTTGAGAAGTACTTTTTCAATACCACTATATCAAAACTTCATCATCTCAGCTGAAGAACACGAGGAGGTGTGATATGAGAAAAGGAAAGGTATCGGAAAAGAGTTGTGCAAAACTCTTCTGTTGGAAATCAAGCGAAGTGTCCGAAGCATAAAGTTGCAGAGCCGCCAAGTTATTAATTAGTGAGTCATCTTTTGGGGCAGCGATGTTTTTCAAGAATAAAACTCATAAAGCAATCAAAGAAGTGAAGGATTCTCTAAGTTTGATCACAAAAGGCGAGGAGATCTTGGAGAATCAGAATATTGCCTTAGATAGTATCAATGCACCTGACCAGGACCCAATTTCCTGCTTTTTAGCGGATATGATTGAGATTTAAAGCGGCTTTCATCTATAAGCTTTCTTTCTGCTTTCTTTCTATTCTTGGAACGATTCTTATCCATTCTTTGAAGAAGAGAAACAAGATAAATGTAATAGTTGGCATTTCCTGCTTTTCCTACTTTCTTAGGTGTTAGATGTTATCCTATTTCTAGATTTAGAAATAAAGCTTGGTTGCTGAGCAAACCCTAGATTGTAAAAGCAAGGAGATTTTAGGGTTCCCTACTCCTCTGCTTGCCTATAAATAAGAGCCTTTGCTCATTAGTTTTCTTTAACGGTTATTGTGATAGCAAATTGCTGAGTCTCTTTTAGCCAACAAGTTGTTATTCAGTGTCAGTTCACTTTGTGTTAGAACCGTGCTAGTGATAACAAAACACTGAGCCTATTGTGCCTTCTATTTGTTATTCAAGTATTGTTCAATTGTTTTATGATAGCCAATTGTTGAGTCTCTTTTAGCCAACAAGAAGTTATTATAATTGCTGTTCGTATTGTGTAAGAGCAAGATTGCAAGCCTCTTTAGCTGCAATTTCTTGTTCCAAACATGTTAGAAGTGAGTTTTGTTCCAAAAGTTTGAGTAATAAAATCACGAGCCTCCTTTGCCTTGATATAACATCTCAGATTTCCGTTATTTGTGTTGTACTTTTATAATCTTGATTTCAGCTTACATTGAAGTGTGTAGATGTTTGTTGAGAAAGAGTTTATTAAAGTATTTTGTCAGAGAAATCAACCTTGTTCATTTCTAGTTTCTCTTGCTCTGCGTATTACTTGAGAAGCTAGAAACGTCTTTAGTTTAAGTTAGTCGTAGTTGAAATTCTTAAATTAGAAAAACTCAGCTGCGGCGTTTGTGTTTAATAAACCTTGTGCTCTAAGCTGATCAAAAAGATAGGCAACTTAGTTTTAGTTTACTTTCTTTCAAACACCATCAGCAAGAGGGAGCTTCCCCTCCTAATTTGAAGAGCAGTTCTACTGTGCATAGCTGTCCATTTCAAATACGCATTCCAGAGGTGTGAATTTAAACGCCAACACTCCTGCCGTTGGAAGGCATGCCAGATGGATAGGAATTTGGATGCCTTAGTCAAATTTTGTTTCAGGATCGGCCCAATGGTGGCGAAGAAAATTTCTCGGACACTATGCTTCAGATTTTCAAGCTGCATATCATTTTCTCGAACAATGTCTTTCTCAAGTGCCTCTGCAACCACAAGTAGAATCTTATTCTGAATTTTCTTCGTCCGCTCCTCAGCGCTAATAGTATCAGCCTTCACCTTCTCTAAGATTTCATTCTGCACAATCAACGCCCAATACCAGCTATTGAAATCATATGCAACGCCTGCTGCAATAACATTTCCATCGATTAGTTCTTTCTTTGGAACTCCTTTCAACACTTTGAGACATGGAATAATTCTATCTTGGATATCCTGAGCGTTGTCTCATGCTTCTACCAAAGCTGCAATCCTCGAAAGCAAAGAGGAAGTTTTCCCATATGCCAACATCAGTTTCTCTACAAATACAACCACTTCTTCGCTTTTGCTAATTATCCACTCTTTGGTTTCTTTGACTATGGTCATCTCTTCTTCGAAATTTTTGATAGTCTTCTGTGAAGAGTTCACCAATGGGGGAACTACTGAGCTGGCCTGATCAAGAGGCTTGGTTGAATGCTAAATATACTCTTTTAGGCGTTCAACTTCTTTCTTGTAGTCCCTTCTCTTTGCTACTTCCTTTTCCAGCCTCGCCTTGATAGAAGCAACTGAATTGTCCAAGTCTTCCACTTCTTGACCTCTTGTGGTTGGGCCCAAGTTGACAGTGATGATGGCATATTCATGAGGAGTAATATCCTCCTTTGACTTATCAATTGTCAGTACAACAATTTGTACTGTACGATGGCTGAATTCGTCTCTTTGGATGGTGGAAAACATTTTGGCAGGCTTCTTTACATTAACTGCTTCCAATCTGGCCAAGAAATCGGCCATATCATCTTCCTCTAGAATTTTTGTTTGTTCTTTTGTCTTCAATCTCTCCTTCAGCCAATCAGGGATAGTAGGTTGCTCAGTACCTTCCTCTTCCTGAGTATCCTGTCCACATGGAATATCTTGAATTCCTTTAAGGGCGGAAATCATTCCTTCTTGAAATTCACTATCTAGAATATCAATTTCATTCTCAGACTCCAGTATTTTTGTGCCCGTGGGAGATGGGGGTTCATCATCTTCCAGCAGGATATGAATGGGAGAAGAATCCTTATGTCTCCCAATGACTCATCAATATCTAATATCTCATTCATGTTCGCTGACGTGGCAGAATGAGGATGCTTTGCTCTTTCCTTCTTTTGGGTAGGTTCCTCATTTGCAGCCCTGTTTTCTTTTGATTTTATAGAGTCCTTCCTCTTCCGTGAATTGGTGTTTTCCATTGGTTCACTGCTTTGGGGTGCACCTGCCACCAGCATTTGAGGAATAGGATTCCGCTTCACCCATCAAATTGTAAGTCAAAGTCACATTCTTCTGCCATAGCTCTTGAATTTGCTTATTTGCCCACCATTGTGAATACTTGACGACTAGTCACATCAAGGTGGTCAAGTCTGCAAGTTCTGGTTTTGACCATCTTACGGGAAGAAGAGGCTGATACTCATCAAAACTTGGCTGAATATACTAGCCATTATCTTCAAGTTGATCTAGCACACGAAAGAGCTCAGTTGTCCTAATTAAGCTGACAGGCAGTCTGGACCATAGTCTTTTCCGAACGTCATATTCATCTGCAGTGTTCGCCCAGTAGTCCTCTAGGTCTACCTTGTGTTTGTATTTCCTTCCATTCACAGTCCCAATGTGGTGGTGAGGGTTAAAATCAGCTCTGGACCGGTATGACGTGAACGGATACCATTGCATCTCTAACCTGGCACTTTCAGCTGCCTGTGCTGATGGGCAAGACTCTAGCATATTCCCAATAAAGAATGGGAAGGTGATGGCTACCTTGTTCTTTGATCTCTAGAGTTTTTGATACATTTCCAGCTGCCTAAGAACCTCAAGCAAGATTATTCTGTTAGTGGGATAGATTGGGAGTCTATAAGGACATCCTGTGAATCCCTGAATTCTGATGTAGGTGAATCTTGAAAACTGGATGTACGAGGATCTGTACTTGCTGATAAGGCTCTTAGCCTCATGGAATGCCTTTGATGTGTCCCTCCTTGCAATATTCTTGTAATGTACATTAGGAAGGCATCATGTGCTCTTCTGAAATGAGATTTCTCGCATAACTACTACTGGGGATAGCAATCATATGACTTGAACTCGTTCTCTCCATTGCCCACCACACCTCGGAAAATCAATCCTACATATCTATAGGTCCTTGCCAATAGATAGATAACATAAGAACTCGTGTAGAAAGATTTAGTTCTCTCCAAATTCATTAGCTGATCATGGAGATTGTCATTGATCATCCTCGACCAATTGAACATCCTGACGCCTGAGGTGATCTCGTCAATGAAATAATACATCCATGTCTCGAATGGTGCACCTTGAGGGCTGCCCATTATCCTGTTCAATAGCAAAATAATATCTATGTAGTCTTCCTTGAAGTCTACTGGAGTAATTTCTTCGGCATCTTCTTTATAGAAGGCCTTGGCTTTTCCAACCATGTCTTGTTGATGTTGGTTGCACATTGATCCATCCGGTCTTCAAAAAGTTTCCTTGCATCTTCCTTGGGCTTGTATGAAGTCCGGTTGTAACTGGGAATGTCGAATGCTTCTTGAATAGCCAACTCTCCGAGGTGTGCCAAAATTCTTCCATCATGTGCAATGATCTGTCTCTCTCACAGGTTGTAGTGTATGGCACACTCCACTATCAGTTCAGCACACTCCACAGCCGGTGGAAATCCAGTTGCTTGAACAATACCATTCTACATCATTCTTCGAGCAATAGCTATCGACAAGAATCCATCTTGTTCGTACATTCTCTTCTTGAAGTCATTCAAGTCTACATGCCCAAGATTGGTATCTGTGATATTCTTCCACTTGGAGTTGATTTTCGATTCTGGTTGTAATCCTTTGCTTGCGAACTTCATTTGAGCCTTTCTTGAAGGTTCTCTTCAGGTGGTCATCAATCTGCAAGAAAAAGAAAATATATTAATTTTAATACTTTAATTTTGATTTTCTTGAACCTTTCTCCCAAAAATTTTAACTTTCAGCCTGTTAAACGTCAGATTTTGTGAAAAAATCAAGCTGAAAATAAAAGCACTTAGTAAATTTTGCGAGAATAAATGAATAAGACAAAAGAAGAATAAAGAATTCCATCAAACTTTGATTCTAAACTTCAAAATTATACTCCTGGATGGTAATTCTGCCTTAAACTCTGAAAATTTTGTCTTTGTCGCTGAAAAAGCAAGCTATTCCTTTGACAATTTTGTTCTCCAATGCAAAATTTCACTTCATTCTTTGAAAAAAAATCACTTAATCTCCAATATTCTTCCTTCAAAAATTCTCTCTTGTAATTTTGAGAGAGCTTAATTCTCCTCTCAATCGAACTTTGGAAGAATAAGTTGAAAATGATTTGTTTAAACTCGTTATAAGGTTGAGAAGTTTGATTTATTTTAGCAATTTCATGTTTTTCTCTTAAGTTCATCGAACTTAGACTTGTTTTCTTTCATCCACCAAGGCAAGTTTCTAATTTCCTCAAATCTTCAGGATTCTCCTTTTGAGTTCGAAATCATGGGATATATTTTCTAAGTGTTCAAAGATTTTATGTGTGGATTTCGATTTTGCAACCTTTTAATTCTTTTAATTTTTTCAACCTTTTAATTTTTCCAACCTTTTAATCATGGCATATTTTATAGATTTTTCTCCCTTTTTGACAAATTTTGTTTAACTCCGTGGATTTTTATCTCTTTCTTGCCAAGTTCGGACTTTACTCATGTTTGGACCTCATTTCTTAGGCAAGGTCAGACTTGCCATTGGTTTGGATGTTGCTTTTTGAGGGAGGTTGGACTTCTTGACACTTAGGCATTTTCTTCTCACTTGGCCTGGGTCGGACTTCTTCATGATTTGTACATCTTTCTCTCTAGCCAAGTCGGACTTTCTTCAGCCTTGGGTATTTTTTCTCTTGGCTAAGTTGGACTTTAAGACTTCCTTTCCATATTCTCTTTTGGCATGGCGGATTTCACTAACACTTGGACATTTTCCTTTTTAGCTAAGGGCGGACTTTGGATTTTTTTTGCCAAGCTTCCAAGAGGTGGCCGGACTTCAAAACTTCCATGCCATGATGCAAGGGCGGACTTCAAGATAGTCTTGCCATTGTTCCTATCATCCTTATGGCAGACTTTGGAGTGCCTTGGACAAGTTTCTCAAGGTGGGGTGGAGTTCAAAACTTTCATGCCATGATGCAAGGGTGGACTTCAAGATAGTCTTGCCATGTTCACTCCAAGGTGGGCCGGACTTTGCTTGACTCGTGCCATCCTTTCTCAAACTTGGGCGGACTTGACTCCATGCTTGCCATTCCTCATCTTCCTTCTTCCAGGCGGCCTTCACGATTGTTTTGACCATGAGCTTGGCAAGCTTGATCTTGACTTGGGCATTTTCCATGGCTATTAACTGGATCTTTTGGAATAAAACCCTCACCATGTGATTTTCTCTTGCTTTTTCTTGATTTTTGCTTGCTTTTTACTCTTGGAGGCCTAAATTTTTTATTCTAAAGATGGAAATGTTGACTCCATGACCTGCGGGACCTTGGCACTTTCTAAAATAGAAAAAAACAAAAAAGCAACTTTCTAAAAATAGTAAACCCCAAATTGGTCCAAAAGTGCCAAAAATAGAAAAAAAGCAAAAAAGCAAAAATCCCTAAAAAATAGGAAGTGTTAGAATTGAGTGAAAGCAATTGAGTTCTTTGTCGACCAGGCCTTCTGAGCACTTTGGTGATGTCTAAGCACAGTTTCAGGCTTGAATTCTCTACTTGGCTCAAGTGATAACTTAACCTCAAACTCTCGAAGCAAAAGGACTTATGAAATTGCAACCCAAAGCTAAACCCTAAAAGCAAACTACTGAGGGTCCCCATTTGCAATGGGGTGATGTGTGAAATAGGTCACAACAGTATCTAGGTAGCATAACTGGATTTCCTGAGAAGCCATATACGCATATGTAGGAGGATGTGGAGAATTGGATAAACCAATCAGCCCAATCCGCCATTGCCAATTTGGCATCTGGTGAAAACCCTATATGCAACTCATTGTCAAGATCCTATACTGTATGCATCAGGAAAAGACCATTTACCCACTTGAAGTGTTGTTCTGACTGTGAAAACTCTAATTGTGGGAAATGCTCATATACCTACTGCATGCCTAGAGTTCCAACAACATTCAAACCTCTAAACTTTCCTTGAAAGGCTATTAGATATATGAGGTATGAAAAAATATGGAATTCATGGGCCTTGAAGAAGCCTATCATCTGGCTGTGAAGAGTATCACTGATTAATGCTAGCCAGTCATAGTGTTCTCTTTTGTTGACAAGCTGGGACATGAAGTAGAACATCCAAGGCTAAAACTTATGTGCTATTGCTTGACCCGTGACTCGGTTGAGCAGAGTAATTAGTACTGCAAATTCATCCCTGAACTCACCACGTCCAATGTTCCTTGGCAAAGTGTTTCGTTTCTCTTTTAGCCACCTTTGTGCCATCCTTTTCTAGCACTGATCCTTTTGCATATTCCAAACCTTGTCACATTCTTTAGTTGACACAATCAAGTTATCCGCACATGGTGCAATTGAAAAACATCTCTCAATGTCTCTCGACTTAAGGCTGCAAACAACATGCCCATCCGCTGATTGGATTTCTCGTGAAGTGGGGTTGTAATGCTTGACACAAGCAATTACAAACTCAATGTTCTGTGCCGAGATGGAAAAAGAGGTTTCTGCAAGTAACCCAAATTGTTCAAGATTTTGGATTGTAATGTAGTCTACACCGTTCAAAGTGTTCAAATCAATTACTAAATGTACTAGATGCAAGTCGGTGTCAAATTTCTTTAAGAAATTGTGAATCAAGATCGATTTGGTCTTGATTTCGATTGAAGAGAACTGCATACTGAAAAACTCGACTTTTGACTATGAACCTGTATGTTCGGACAAGTTCTACACAAAAGCTAAAAAATAGCTTCGCTGAAAGGCAAAAAGAAGGCAACTTTTTCGAAAAAAGTTGAGGTCTAAGTTTTGTAGAGAATATCGTTTTGAATAGACCCAAATCATCCGTTTTTCGAAAAACTGATTTTTTCATAAACATGCAAGTAACCCTAAAAAGTGGAAGCTAAGAAACAACTTTTTCGGAAAAATTGTGAGATATGGTTTTTGTAGGTGCTTGTGTGCTGAAGTGACCTAGATTGTCCGTTTTTTGAAAAAATGAATTTTTTTTCTTAAAAAGATAGATCCTCTAGAAAGGTGGAAGTCGTAGAAGCTTCTTTTTCTTTTGGAAAAAAATCTAGGACATGGGTTTTGTAGCCAATTTTGTGTTGAATGGACCTAGATTGTCATTTTTTTGAAAAGAGTGATTTTTCAAGGAACTCTAAAAATAGGATTGGAAGCTTGCATAAAAAGTCGCCAATCTTCAAGAGAAATGCCAAATAGAAAGACCTAAATAGTAAATTGTTTAATTTTGGAGAAGATGGCCTTCTATTTTTGAAAAATGATGCCATGGAAAAATGGTTTATGGAAAAGTGTTCTTTTGTGCAACCTGTACTCAAATCTATGAAGAACTCTAAAAACGCCCTTCGTTTGATCCTTCAAATGCTGTTGAGAAGAAAATTTTGTGTTTGCCTCTTGAAGTCAACTTGCAAAATAATGAAGAATGGACACCCAAATGCCTCTTAAATAAAGTTTGGAGGTGAAATAAGCAATTAACTCTCGAAAACCGTAAATTTAGGAGTCATTTTGTCAAAATACCTATTAACTCGAAGAATCCCTAAAAAATAGGGCGGCCAAAACATGAAGACGTTTTTGAAAAATTTCTAACTCAAGTTGACTTGGGCGCCTCCTTGAGATAAGGTGTCCAAGTTTGCAATGTTAAGAAGAAATTTTTAAATTTTCAATTTTCACACGTCTTTGGTGATTGATACCCCCTGTTTGAGCACTGTTTTTCGGCTAGTCTGTGAACAATTGAAATTGAAAATGAATTGTGAAATTGTGATGAGCCTTGCTAGCTCACTGCTCAAACCCCTGTCTTTTTTTTAAGTCTATTTGTGTTTTTTAGTTTTTTAGAGAAATTTTGTAGACAGAAGAGAAGGGGCGCATCATATAAAAGCTCACAAAATGAAAACTTGAGCAAATTTAATCAAACTGGAATTGTAGAAGGTGTTTATTATCATCAACAATGGATTTAAAACATACAAACATACCCGAAAGCCTCCAGATTTTTTAAATAAGAAATCCGACCAGCATGGTGAAGAACTGACAAAAACTGGAGTAGAGAGTTACAGACTTCAAAGTTTATTCTGAAACTGAAGCCAGAGAGTAACATAGGTAGGGCGCCCAAGTTCATGAAGAGAGATCCTCCAAAAGAAGACGTTTCTCCAAAAAGCCAAAATAAACTTCCTTGCAAGTGCCACGCCCTTTCAAACAAAAAGCACCAAAAACCATCTCTGAAGGTGTGCCCAAACAGCCATGAAGTCTGCCATGGTGAAGGAAGAACAGCAACTAATAAACCCTCTGTTTTTGATGAAGAACACTACAAAAATCTGTTGAAGCACTGCAGAACTTCTGAAATGAAGCTCTCTCAATCTGCACTAATTCAGCTGATCTTTCACAACTTCACAAGTGCTCACACTGAAGAGATTTCGTTCTCCAATGGTGGATTTGCTGCAAACCTGGTCACAGGCTGAAAGCAAGGGAAAAAACCTCCAAGGCAAAGTTGAAATATTCAAAAAGATGAGTTTCTCATTGCCCAAATCCCTTATAAAGCAAAAGAGGAGAAACCCTAAGAAGGCCGTACATTTTAGGGCTTTAGCTCATTTAAATTTATGAAACTAAACTTAAATCACTTTCTATAGTTTCCCTTTTGATTTTTGGCGCCTCCTTTAAGTGAATAGAGATATAACATTAAAATATTCACTTTAGACTTAATTTAAGTGAAATAAGAATTATAAAGTCAATTTGACTTTATAAAAAGACTTTAAGTTAAAAATTAACTTAAATCACTTAAGTAAGCCTATCTCCCTCAATTCTCAACAGAATTCAATGCCGTCAGAAGCAAAGAAACTCCTGTACTGCCAAGGCCTGCAATGAGCCCATCCACGATCTCAGAAAATGAAATCGACTGAACTCTCCAGAAGGTACCACTGACCCTCTAACCAATCCAGTTAGCCCACAAGGGTCCAAGAAAAGGGCTAACACACTGCATCAGGTGACTGACTAGAGTGGGGACATCACAGAAATATTCCCCTTACTTTTTTCCCCAAAATTCAATACACAAACCAGCAACAAGTCACTGATTAACGTTAGTGCCAAATGCAAATCGGCATGGAAAGTACCTCTAACCAAGAATGTTCACCAAGATCTCAATGTGGGCGAGGTGATAGCATATGGTTAGAGGATTGTTGTACCCAAACCAAATTTTTTGCTTCACTAAGGCATTTTGCTTAATTGAGTCTTAAATCTTGTTAAAGTGATGTCAGAAGGTCATTTTTGGACTTTTTAAATATGGAGTTTGTGTCAGTTTTGTGTCAGTCTGTTACTGAGGAAATTCAAGAAAAGTGAAAATCTGAAGGAAAATCATCAAAATTTTCTCTCTGGAGAGGGGAGCACATTTTCAAAAAGGCGCCCTACCTTTTAGGGGCTCAGATCCTGTTTTTAGGGTTTGTTACCTCCAACAAACATTTGTTTGGTATCACGCTAGCTTCACAACGGGCTATTAAGCTTATCAAACGGACCTGTTTTGTGCAAGTTACGGAAGATATAGCGCAAAACGAGAGGAAAGACAAAATTGGCTAACACTGGAAAAAAGAGCAGCTTTTGAGAAAGGCGCCCATCTTTTTAAGGTGTCAAATGAAGGTTTTTGACTAAATGCCACCCAAGATGTTTATCTCACATTTGTTCAGGCTTTGCGACACATCAGTCAGTGGGTGAATTTGAGTTGCTGAAATGCCTGAGCCAGAGGTCAAACATAGGGTCAAATCTTGGTCAAAATATCAAGGAATAAGCAAAAGAGCACATTTTCAGAAAGGCGCCTGACCTTTTCAAGTCTTTAATGTCTTTTTCTGAATGTTCTCATATATTCAGTTTCTCCGTGTTACGTTCAACCTTCTGTTGCCTGTCTCTGTCAAATCAGAAGATGACTCACCAGCTTGCAATCGGAGTTTTAGTGTTATTTTGGTCAGTTCCAGAAATGGCCAAGTTTGGAGGAAAAAGAGCACATTTTCAAAAAGGCACTCTTGTTTTTCACCCCTCAGATGATGTTTTCTGGGGAAATGTGCCTCTATAGCTGTCATGTGGAATGAGGTCAGCTCCGCAGTGAGCCTGTGATCTAGTCCTGAAACTTGGTCAGTCAGAAGTTATGAAGGATTTGTTTTTTTCCTTCGTACGAGAAGGAGATGAGAAAATTTGACTAAATCTGAGAAAAAGAGCAGCTTTTGAAAAGGGCGCTTGGATTTTTAACCCTTTAGATCTTAGTTTTATGATATTCAGTCTCAAGGTACCTTTTGATTAGTTTTTGTCTTGCTCTACGATGCATCTGTCAGCCAGCCAATTGGTGGAGTCAGTCAGCCAGTGTCAAGGGATGAACAGAGGTCCCAAAAGAGGTTCAACTTCAAATCCAAATTTTCATCAAAATTGGCTAAGTCTGGAAAATGCCTAGAGAGGTCAAAGTTGATTTTTCGAAAGAAGTTGACTGGTGTGCCCTAACCTGAGTTCTGATTTCAGTTCAATTGAACGATTTCTGGGTTGTCATCTCCAGTTAACATTTTGGCATGTTCAGTGTTCTTTCAATCTGCATGTTGAGTTAACTAGTTTGCATGTCCAGTTAACTGACTTTGCATGTTGAGTTTACTAGTTTGCATGTCCACTTAACTAAAGTGCATGTTTGAAAATCAACATGAGTTTGAATGCATGGCGCATTAGTTAAAGTTTTGTGAAGATTTTGTGAAGTTGACACTTCATTATATATTTTAACTTCAGCCTTTAAGGGTGACGCCTTAGTTCCTAAAGCACAAATTTTGAAGTTGTGAAGTATGGCGAATTCAATATGAATTGTCAACTGAAGCTTAATTCGCATGATGCTTTAAATGAATTTTGCAACTGAAGTCTTAATAAGGCGACTTTAGTTCTAAAGCATGGTGCTTTATTTAGCTCATTTTAGTCTTCAGTTAACTAAATTGAGGTCCAATCACAAGCCAAGCACAATTTTCAAGGTTGCATGCATTTCTTACAAATTTTAGTGATGAAACTCTATTTATTCAAGCTTAGGCGCCCATTATTCTTCATCACAAGCTTAGAGAAATACATTCTTCTTGAGCAATCGGCGATTTGAAGGTGCTACAGGTGTCAAATTTCAGCGTTTGTTGTACCCCAAAATTAAATTTTTTGTTACACTTAGATATTTTGAAGAAATGAGAAAGTCTTGTCAAATCAGTCAAAAAGGTCAAAATTTGGGTGTGCGCATCTTGCATGAGGGGTTAAAACGTAAAATTTTCAAAATCTGACGATCTGGGTCTGCTAAGAGTAGCTTAATCAACAAAACCCAGATCTCAGTTTTTCATCCCTAAATTTTAGGAAAATTGGTATTTTTAGAAATTTTCTCGAAATAGTAACGTTTTCTGGGTTTTTTCTGGGTTTCTTTTGAAAAGGATAATGGCAAAATTTTCTAAAAATAGAAAGGTGGTCCGTTAGGGTTCAAATTGATTTTGATTGGCTCAAATCTTGCCCACATCAGACTGGTGCAGTCATAATCTCAAAATGGTCAGTTTTGCCCTATTGGGTCTATTCTGCTTTTTCAGAAGCATATCTGGAGCTCCGAGGTCATCAATGGAGGTCATTCGACTGCCAGGTATCAGATTTAACATCCAGGGTATTCAACAGAAGATGAATTCATGAAGCTGTCACGAAGAACGAGAAAGAAAGTAAAAAATGAAGAAAATTTTCTAACACTGCTGAGTTTGGGCGCCCCTATTGAAGAAAGGCGCCCACCTTTTTAGGGCATCATATGATAAAATTAGGGTTTCAAGCCTCCAGTCAAACTTCCTCACTTTTCTGTCAGCTTCGCAGTGAATCCAACGACGCAATCAACAGATCATTCAGTCATCCGGGATTCAACGATGAACAGGGGAGATCCGCATTGAAGTCGGAACAAAAAAAGTTGAAAGAGATAAAAATTTGACTAAGTGTGGAGAAGATGGGCGCCCCAGGTGAAGAAGGGCGCCCAAGTTTTCAAGGGGTTTGTCAGATGAATCCAGATAAGTGTGTAACGAAATCCCTTTGCAGTTGATCCAGCTCTCCAACGAGATATCTTGCACGTCGATCAGAGTTTGCAGTCACCAGATATGAGGAGTTGAATGTAAGGTTCGACGAAGGCTGAGAACGAAGATTCAAAAGCAAACACAGGAAAATGAAAAATAAACTAACTCTGGTGAACAGGGGCACCCCCAGCCAAGATGGGCACCCAAACTTTTGGAGGCCTTAAATTCATTATTTGAGGAGCTGAATGTAAGGTTCGACGAAGGCTGAGAACGAAGATTCAAAAGAAAACACAGGAAAATGAAAAATAAACAAACTCTGGTGAACAGGGGCGCCCCCAGCCAAGATGGGCACCCAAACTTTTGGAGGCCTTAAATTCATTATTTGACGAAGTTCATCCCAGAAGACCCCTTCTCATTCTTCGTCAGCTTCGCGATGAGTATAACTGTCAGTCGATCTGACGCCCAGAGCTCCAAATTCGACGAGATCGTCCATGGAAGAGAAGCTAATGAAGAAATTGAAGATCAGAAAAATGGCTAACACTGTGAAAGTTCGGAGCCCCTCGAAGGAAAAGGCACCTATGATTTTGGAGGTCAAAATGAAGGATTTTGCCAGAGATGCCTCCAAAACTTCTTTCTCAGAATTAGTCAAGCTCTGCCGTGAAACCTTCAGCTCGCCTGTCGGATCAACCTACCAATGGGAGATCAGAGGCGAAGTAGCATGTCAAAATGAAGGAAAGTTGAAAATGTTAAAAATTTGACTAACACTAAAGGAAGTGGGTGCCCCTGGTGAAGAAGGGCGCCCAACTTCACATGCCTTAGAATATTTTTCGAAGTTTTCAAAAAGTTTCAAAATTGCAAGAGGAAGGTGGCGTCCAAGTTCAAGGAAGCTGAGTTTTAGGGTTTTGGAAATAAAAGCAAAGAAAGCAAAACCTAATCCAAAGCCCTAAAGTCTATTTAACATCATTCTTTCATGTATTTTTCATTATTTTTGCAGGTAGCATCTAGAGGAGAAAGTTGGAGCAGCAAGTTTGAAGAATTTTTGTGATTCAAAAATCCATCTTTGCTGGTTTTACATCAGATTTTTCAGATCAGCAAGCATAAACCCTTGCTTTTTCAAGCTTTTTGTTCCAGAAGATCGAATTTTTCAAGCAGAAGGCCAAGGCTTTCAATTTTTCTGTCATCTGGGTCTTTTTGCCTTAATCTTCTAAAGAATTTTTCAAGAACTTCATCAAGTTGCAGCAAGTGCTTTTATTTTGCATGTCAGTGAAAACCTCAGTGCATTCAAATTTCAACCATCTAGGTCCTTTCCAATCAGTCTTCTGAAGAAAACCCATATCGCAGCTTTTTTTCAAGAAAGTTCAAAATCTAGGGTTGGCTGCGTTTTCGATCAAACGTTAGGGTTTTGCAAACTAATCAACTGGGTCCATTTCTAATCTTGTTCTGAACAAAACCCAGGTGCCAGCTTTTTTTTTGGAAAAAATTGAAGAAATTAGGGTTTGCTGCTTTTTCAGGCAAAATTCAAATTTTTCAAAAACGGGACGATATGGGTTGTCTTGCATTGGAATTCTGAACAAAACCCATATCTCAGAAAAATTTCTCAAAATTTGTCCGTTGGAGCACAAAAATCAACATTCTAAAAATAGAAATTGCTCAAAACTTGTCAAAACCTAGGCGAGTTTACAGTCATTCTTCAAGTTTTCCGAAATGGAGTACACTCTCAATGTTTTCAAGACTAAATCAGCTCTCTTTCACAATTACATCAAAACAGCTAAGACAGACTTGCATCATATCAAGCCGGTGTTCGATCTACATGTCTTGGAGAGAGCAGGCAACACTTCAATCAAGAACCCGGGACATTCTGGACTCCTCGCAGCAGCGTCTATTCCTATATCAGTTCAGAGCCTTGAGTTCGTAATCGCTTGCATTAAGCATTACAACCCGGCTACTAGGGAGATCCAGTCAGCAGACGGTAGATTGATTTGCAGTCTAAAGCCTGATATGATTGAGAAGTGTTTTTCCATTCCCCCATAGCCTGAAAGCGTAACTCTCTCAAAGGGTGAATGTGAAAGGATATGGAATATGCATAAAGATAAATATAGTAAGAAGATTGCACAGAGATGGATGAAAGAAAAACATAAGACCTTGCCAAAGAACGTTGGGCGAGGAGAGTTTAAGGACGAGATTTCCATCATCATCACTTTACTCAACAAGGTCACTGGCTTAGAAGATGCCACCAAGTTACAACCTTGGATGTTTTACGCCATTCCCCACATCATGAAGAAGACCGAATTCTATGATTGGCCTACTTTGATTAGTGACTGCCTACAACAACAGATAACAGAATACTTCCAGTTTCATATATTCCACATGGTGTCATACCTAGTCTACCTGGTGGCCTATCAAGGTCAATTCAAAGGGTTGAACACCGAGGGATCATTGAGCGTACAACACATAATAACTACTATCCCCAGTTGGAGTTCACAAAGTCGTTGCACCACTACAAAAGGGTGAACGAGGCATTCTTGATGTAAACAGTGCAGGACCTAGACAACAAATTGCACGTCCGCATCTCTTCAGTTGCCAGGGCAGCAATGGCGGAATGGGCGGATTGGTTTATACAGTTTCCTACCTTTACCTATCTCAGGGTCTATGGTTATTCAGGTGCCCCGCTCATGTTGCCAAGGTACCCGTCAGATGAGGTCATCTTCATGGAGTTCTTAAGGCAAGCTCATGGTGTCCACACAGTCTTGAGGAACAAAAGGAAACCCTCCCTCCACTTTCCATTAGGGCTGGGAATTTATACATGCAGGTCTGCTGCAGATGCCAAGACAATAGGAGAAGAGTTAGATAAATTCGGCCTCAAGTCCTACAGTGAGAGGCGATCTTTTGATCCTCATGGTGTCTACGCTGGCCGGCTTGAGAAGAACTACGATCATATAGCCGCACTTGAAGATTTTTGGGCTAATTGTACAAATGAGTTTGAGGTGCGGAGGCATAGTTACAGCAGGCTCACTCTCCATCAGATGAAAGACTGCTTAAATGAAGATATAGAAGGGCTATCAAATGATGATGAAGATGTGCTTCTCCCAATGTACACTAAGAAACGAATTGAAGATCAGCCCTTACCACAAGTTAACTGGGCAAACAAGGAATCTCTTTCAGTTGAAGACAGAACAAGACAAGTCCTTGAGCATAGTAAGGTTTTCCTGGTCCTGAAAAGGAAGAACTCCATTCCAGTAGCAGAGCCGCCAAGGACAATTCCCTCTTCTTCCAGAGCGCAGTCAAAAGGGAAGGGAAAAAGTCAGTCTCAAGATGGCGTCAAAGGTAGTAGATCAAATAAAAATGTAAAAAGAAGGTTGGATTTCTTAGGCATAGTCATACAGGAGCAGCCTACAGTTGATTCAGAAACTCCTCTTGACGAGCCCGTACCTCAAAATGAAGCAGAGGAGCCACCTTCAACACATGTTTCTGTACCTTTGACAGGTTCTTCACCGATTCACATTGATCTTGATATCGAAGATGATGAAGAGATTGTAGCAGCACCTCCTGAGGAAGTTAGTAAAGATACTACCGTGTCAAGGCTTGAGAACTCCTTAAGAAGGGTTAGGAGAAGGCCTTCATATCAAGTGAGTGTTGACGATCTCGATAACATCTATCAGGAACCTCCTAAGAAGAAGGCAAAGAAGCAAGTTCACTTTGATAGGAATCCTAATAACGAGATAGTCATGGAGAATGCAGTGCCCCCAGAAGACAAGAACAAGGATGAGGTGAAAATGGATGATTTCATCATGGTCAGAGCTAATCTCGGTAGAAATACCAGACATGCAGATTTGAGTCTCTTCAAAGTTGTATCCGAAAACCTTTAAGAAAGAGTGCTTAAAGATGGAGAAGACAAGGCAGCCCTCAAGGCTGAAAATCAGCAGCTCAGGCTTTTCATTTCTAACCTTGTCCATGGTTCTTCACAAGCAACCCAGTTGCTGCCCCAGGTCTTGGAGACCCCAGCTGATCACCATCAGTTAAGACAGCTGGTCATTTGTGGGAAAGAGACTCAGGAGTGGATCGAGAGCTTCATTGTCAGAGGAAAGGAGATCTTGGCACGGATGTTCCAGTTAAGAGAAAACGCTCATGAGCTACGACAAAGCATCCAAGGGTTTGAACAAACACTGGCTAAAGTAAAACCGAGACATGAGATCATCATTGCTGATTTAGACATAGCCTACGGTTCAGCAGTTTCAAAGGAGCACAAAAGACAAATCCTTGCTTGGAGAGAGCATCATGTTTTCAAAGTTAAAACCTATGAGAGGATATCTGAAGAATTCATCGCCTACAGACAAAGGGTGGTTGAAGCTCTTCTTTTCATCAGCGAATTCGTCATAGAAATCCCTTCTCAGTACAGTCTTGAAGATGGTTCCTACGTCGGGCTTGAGGAAGTGCAAGTTCAGTTTCAGAGTGTTGTTCACAGTTGCAGTCCAGTTGGCGGAAGGATAGGCCATATTTCAGTGATGTCAGCAAAGTTCGATAAAGCGGCCAATGAGGTCGAAGATTTCCTGAGATCTATTGCAGATGCTGAAGATATTCTTGAAAAGCGGTGCTTTGCTGTTGATGGCATAGATGCACCGAACCGGGACACAATCTCTAACTTCCTAGCGGATGTGATCAAGCTTTAAAGCAGCTTTCTTCTAGAAGCTTTCTTTCCCGCTTTCTTTCTATTCTTGGAATGATCTTTATCCATTCTTTGAGAAGAGAAAGAAGATAAGATGTAATAGTTGGCGTTTCCCGCTTTTTCTGCTTTTTAGATGTTATCTTCTTTCTAGATTTAGTAATAAAGCTTGCTTGCTTGAGCAAGCCCTAGATTGTGAAAGCAAGGAGATTTTAGGTTCCCTACTCCTCTGCTTCTCTATAAATAAGAGTCTTTGCTCATTTAGTTTTTTGAGCCGTGCTAGTGAGAACAAAACGCTGAGCCTATTGTGCCTTCTATTTGTTGCTCAAGTATTGTTCAATTGTGTTGTGATAAGCAAATTGTTGAGCCTCTTTAGCCAACAAGGAGTTAGTGTGATTGCTGTTTTCTATTGTGTTAAGAATAAGTTTGCAAGCCTCTTTAGCTGCAATTTCTTGTTCAAGGCATGTTAGAAGTGAGCTTTGTCCCAAAGATTTGAGTAATAAAATCATGAGCCTCCTTTGCCTTGGTCGAAAATCTCATATTTCCGTTATTTATGTTCTACTTTTATGATCTAAATTTCAGCTTACATTGAAGTGTGTAGATGTTTGTTGGAGTAGAGTTTATTGAAGTATTTTGTCAGAAGATCTACCTTGTTAATTTCTAACTTCTCTTGCTCTGCTATTACTTGAGAGGTTAGGAACGTCTTTAGTTTAAGTTAGTCGTAGTTGAACTTCTTATATCAGAAAATCTCAGCTGCGGCATTTGTGTTTAAAAAACCTTGTGCTCTAAGCTGATAAAAAAGATAGGCAACTTAGTTTTAGTTTACTTTCTTTCAAACACCATTAGCAAGAGGAGCTTCCCCTCCTAATTTGAAGAGCGGTTTATCTGTGCATAGCTGTCCGTTTTCAAATCCATTCTAGAGGTCGAATTTAAACCCCAACGCGTTCTTCATAGTAGTTCAGTTTGTTCAAAGAAGAATATTCCAGGACTTTGTTTTCGGTTTGCATGCAGGTTTCATCGAATTCAAAAGCGAGAGATAGGCGAATTTTCTGAGCAGAGCAAATAAAACCTTCTTTCTTCTGTCTTATTTCTTCTATTTCTCATCTTAGGTACTTTCTTCGCATGTCAAAGAAATTCAGCATATTTTCAGAATTTGATCATCTGGGTTCGCATACTTCAGTATTTGCAGCAAAACCCATGTCTTAGATTTTTTTGAGAAAATTGCCCCGTAGTCTTCATTCTGAAACTCTGTGTTTTTTTCCGAGAATCTCTTTGCATGTGGACCTAAAACACATTTTTTCAAGAATCAAACTATCCGGGTTGTCTTAGAATTTGTTTTGCACAAAACCCACATTTCAGAAAAATTTCACAATTTTTTTCCGCCATAAGCTATTTTTAGCCTTGTCCAGAGATTTTCAGTTTTTCCAGAAAGTTGTCCAAGTATATTCGACTTTACAGTCAAAAGTCTTCATTTTCAAAATGCAGTTCAATCTCATTGATTATAAGACCAAATCGGTTCTTATACATGATTTTGTCAGAATTTTAGATACAGACTTAAATCATGTTTATCCAGTGGTTAATCTGAGCAGTTTAGAGGGTGTTAGCAGCAATTCATTGAGAAATCTTGAACGTTCTAGATTGCTGGTAGCGGCATCTATTCCTGTTACCACTTTTGATCTTGAGTTCATTCTTGCTTGTATCAAACATTATGACTCGTCTTCACGACAAATCAGGTTAGCTGATGGGAGGGTTATCTGCAGTCTTAAACCAAAGGATATAGAGAAATGCTTTGCTATTTCTCCTCGTTCAAATAATTTCATTGTGGTTATCGAGGCCTGTGAGAAGATATGGGTTGGAGATCAAGAACGTTCACAGAGAAAGGTGGCTCAGAGATGGCTGAAAGTTCAAAAGACTAACATGCCTAAAAAGGTTGGTCGTGGTGAATTCAAGGATGAGGTTGTTGTTTTGATAACTTTGCTCAATCGAGTTACAGGTCAAGAGGATGCTAGCACTTTCTGATCATGGATGTTTTACCTTATTTCCAGAATTCTTGATGGCACAGAGCATTTTTGACTAAGCTATGTTGATTAGTGATTGCCTACATCAGCAAATTACTGATTTTCTCAGGTTCACGAGTTTCGTATGGTGTCCTACTTGGTCTACTTAGTTGCATTTCAAGGCAGCTGAAGATGTCAGAGAATGCATGCATACAGTCAAGGAAAGTGACAAGGAGTTGAAGAAATAGATTATTGCTTTGGACAGCATCAAAGTGCCAGAAGACAAAATAATTGATGAGTTCCTGGACGAGGTGTTGAACCGAGATGACTTTGAGTGATCTGCCAGTTGGGACCTGCAGTTAATTTTGAGGATAGAGTCAAAAGTAGCAGTTAACTCGACTTTCAGTCTTGAGTTCACTTGCTGACTTCATACATGCTTATCTCTTCCTTGGGATTATCTTCACAGGAGTTAGGGTTAGGGTTTTCAGTTAACTGAGGGTAGTGTCTAGTTAACTTTGCTTTAAATAAGGACGTGCATGCTTGCACATGGTCCATTTAGGTTAGATGTATCGGTTAACTGATGGTAGCTTTCCAGTTAACTGTATAGTTTGCTTTATTAGGGTTTAGCAATAAATCTTGCATGCATTGCAAGACTGTAGTTGACTCAAGGTGATTTTAGAGTTCCCTACACCTTTTGATGTCTATAAATAAGAGCTTTTGCTCATTTGTAAATAACTTTTGCACAAGAGAGAAATATATGTTGTGCCTACCTTGCCTTCAATATTGCTCGTTTTGTATTTGTTCATGCGTTTTTACTATTATGATGAATTGTTATGCCACATAGGGTTTCATGCAATTATAATCGTGAATTCTTTCCTTAGTTAGATCAAATCTGTTTTGTGTTCAATAAACTCGTTCAGATTGAGCTGATAGTTGTGCCACCTTGCCTTCAAGTTGAGAATCTGTACTTGGTTATTGTGTGATGTGTGTGAATAATAAACTTATTCAGATTGAGCTGATAGATGTGCCACCTTGCCTTCAAGTTGAGAATTTGTATTCAATTTATTGTATATTGTTGTTCCCAATAAACTTGTTTAGATTGAGCTGATAGATGTGCCACCTTGCCTTCAAGTTGAGAATCTATACTTGTTTATCGTCAAATAGTCATCCTTGCTCCATTTCCTCATGCTCTGTTTTCTTGAGGAAACTGGATAGATTTTAAGTAATTAAGCCTAGTTGTAGTTAGTAGTCTGCGAAACCAGAAAATACTCAGCTGCACTGTATACAGTTTTCGAGAAAGCCTTGTACCTCTACAGCTGAAACAAAAAGACAGGATATAGTTTAGGTTATTTTCCTTTTCAAAGCATTTTTGTCAAGCACAACGAGGGAGCTTCCCCTCCTAATTTGAAGAGCACTCAATCGTAGTGTGCATAGCTGTCCGTACCAACTCTTACTCCAGAGGTGCTAGTTGTTACGCCAACAAGGATCATTAGGAATAATCTAAATTGAAATTACAATTTATTTGCTGATGCAGCCATCCATAAGCAGTGGGAATACTCCACTTATTCAACGGGTGAGATTATTACATTATTAAGGCAGAAAACTAGCCATTAAATCCTCTCTTCCACTTATTTCGTGGGGGGAAAACGGTCCACACAACCACTTATTTTGTGGGGGGAATTTATAAAACAAGAAATATGTTTATTCTAAAACTCAACCACTCAATTGTGGGAGTGTAATCAAATATAAATTGCAACAATAAAATGAAATAGCCGTTAGTACTATTAACTAGCTTTACAATGAATAGAAACAACTGCAAATAAAAGAGATAAGCTTCCAGAATCACACACTAGTTAGAGTAACACTTCCTCTAATATTTACAATGTCAAAAAGATAAAGAAATGAAGCTCAACCAACAAAGTACAATTATTTAATAAGTCTGATTTAGAAACAGTATTAACAGAAAATCAGACTAGCGATGTCAAACCTCATAGAAATGGACGTAACTTTATCAATTTAGTTTTGAAAGCTCTAAAACCACAGCCAATCAATAGCTAAGAGCTAGGCGTCCAAGCTTCATTGAGAAAATGAGCCGAAAACAGAGAGAAACAGCTGGCATGATTCCCAAGGCAGCCAAGAAGAAAGGTATGACCTCCATGAAGGGTTGACCTCCCAAAAATCAGAAACTTCACTAAAAAATCTGCAAACTTCCAAAAAGGGTCACCCTTCACAATGAAACAACATGGACGAATACCCAAAATGAATTAAAAATCTATGACAAAGCTATGAACAGAAAATAGCTTCAGCCATATCAAAACCAGCAACTTAGAAACAGGCTATACATTAGCAACCTGTTAGAATTATCAGAAAATGAAGCTCTATCTGCACCTTTGAATGAAGCACAGTCTCATATCTCCACCTAGGAAGCCATAGTTTTAGGCCTGAAGGATGGATTGAATTTGCTAAGCTTCCCCTTAGCCAAGTTCTGGATTCAATCTAGCAGCATAACTTTGCTTTCCAAAACATCACATAATCAACTCTTCACAAAACAACAATATATAAGTTTCAATTGGCAAATGAAACACTTCAAATTCCAAGAAGTTGAATCATTTCAAATTCCAAAAGGGATGCTACCTTAAAGCATTTACTTTTTGAAATAATAAAACATTATTCATCCTCTTTTAGGTGTCCAATTTCACTTTGCAATAATAAAGCATTTATTAAATCATTAAATGCTCACTTGACCCCTTAATGTCCCCTCTTTAAAAACAACATGAAGTTATCACTCTTAGGCGTGGGGTACAACTGAAAAACATGAAATTGACTAAGTATAAAACTCAGTCCATAGAGATAACCAAAACCAAAGCCAAAATTGAAACTGAAGGATAGCAAGATGACTTGAGTTGAACTGCTGATGATGCTATTGCCAAATTTAGACCTACTATAAATAGCCAACTACTATAAATAGTAAATTCACATCAAAACAACAGAAAACCAAACTAAACAACTGAACTGGAAAGGATTGAACTGCTGCTAGACAAATACTGCAAAAAGATAGACTTGCTAAAAATAGTGAACTGCTATAAATAGTAAGTCTGCACAACACCCTCTGAAGGCCAACTGAACAGTATCACGACTTACTATAAATAGTAAGTGTTTCCAAATATCATTTTAGCACAAATCGGGCAACCAACATGACTTACTATAAATAGTAAGTGCCCGGAAAGGTTGACAGATTCAGATGCATGTCACACCACCCTGGAGATCTCTAAAAACCCAGAAACCTTTTACATGCAAAACCTCGAAAAAGCATCTGAAAAAGGAAACCCTAATTTTCTGCTTCAGCTCAGCCTACAGATTTCTGGAAATAGGCTACATCCAATTGAAGAGCGTAGGGCTGAAATGGGGACATTATAGTCCACCCTTCCCAAAATTGCTTGTCCTCAAGCAATGCCACCACACTCCAAGAAAACAATTTGATCCTCACTATCCCAAGTAGAATCCCAGGGTCCCGAATCCACCTCTGTATAGACCCACCATGCTGATGCTGCACCACACTGATCACATAAACATGACCAATATCCCAAGATTGTACTGTACTCCTTCCAAACACATGGCTTAAACTGATTGTTCTGAAGAAACTAAAATCATAACCCTGCAGCATCTCATGTCCTGTAAACTCTGAGTCAAAAATAACAATCCCACAATCTAACACATTCCTGAGCAATAAGAGAAATAGTCTTCTCAACTCAAAGACATGCTCCTCATCATAACTCCTCCTAACATCAAATAGAGTCACATTAG
Organism: Sequoia sempervirens; assembly: GCA_007258455.2. Classification (NCBI taxonomy): domain Eukaryota; kingdom Viridiplantae; phylum Streptophyta; class Pinopsida; order Cupressales; family Cupressaceae; genus Sequoia; species Sequoia sempervirens. The sequence goes on from VDFB02023143.1 coordinate 59,347, forward strand.
CATATATGACTCTTCCAACACTTTTTGCAAAGAAAAGAGCAACTCCTTGCAAAAGATCCTCCATCACATCCTCAAAACTCCATGAAGATGTATAATGCCTTCTTTGAAACAAACTGATATAACTGAGATGACTCCAAGTAAAACTTACAAATTTCACCTCATCAATCTCTAACTGGTGAACCCAATCAGTTACTAACTCTCTGCCCCAAACATTGGTATAGGAGAAAATGCATAGAAGGCCACTATTGAGCATTAGAGAACATCCCATACATGAATTTTGGCTGCACTGAAACAATCCTTTTCTCATTTGAGGCTCAAAATCAGTCCTAATAGTAGACTGGAAGATCAGAAAATGGAAACACCAACCAACTAACAGGTCTGATATAGATATTTTGAAATCTGATTTATGATAAATCAGCATCCCAAACAATAAACAACAACTGCAATATGAAAAGTCTTCAATAAAATAAGCATATCTACCCATGAAAAAGGCTGGTGGCACCTTTATCAAAGGTCCCAACGCCATAATAAAATAATTTCTGATCACAATACCATTCCATAATGTCATGTTATAATAAGAAATTATCATCCAATTGCTGATAAAGAAGGTAGCAGCACCCCTAGTCTTGAAAGTTTTACACTTATCACTCCAATATACCTTCTTAAAAAAGTATTTAGGATCCCAAAATATCATTCTTGACCAGAAACAATCTCTAATCTTTCTATTGTCCTCTTTTTGCTGAATAATGCCAAGATCCCAGACCATTAGTATTGAAGAACCATTTCTCAGACGGAGAACTGCTCTCAATTGGACCCTCTGATTCATACGTTCCATCTGAATAGACACTTCTTGAAACTCCAAGAAGTATTCAACAAATCTGAACTCAAAACCAAGAGTTGTGAACTGTTGGAGAGATTCAATGAATCCTTCATCAATCTCAATTCTAAAATCGGTTATTCTTAAGGAAGTTGGTGCAAACATAAAATCAGACATAAATCTAACCAACAACCTCATCAAAAATTGGATAAATTCTTCATCAAAATGCCAAGCAATTCTTTGTTGTTGATTAAGAAGAATTTCTTCATCTCCTCTAGTTACAAGATTCTCCATCTCCTACAAAGAGGATGAACTAGGAGCATAAGTGGGTTCATCTCTATGCATCAATTCTTCAGTACCATAATGTCTTCTTCCTTCAATAGTTCTTGAAAAACTTCCCTCATCATTTTCAAAGAGAGGATTTTCATAAATCCCACTAGCACCATCTTCATACAAAGGATTATCAAAGGCCTGAAAAACTTGTGGATGAGAATTTGAATGCTTCTATCTTTCAGGACAACGTTCCAAATCAAAATTTTCTGGATCTCTTCAGCTCTCCCTTTGTTTTCTTACTCCCATGAAAGTTGAACAACAAAAATCCGATTCTATGCTTCTAATAAAGTCTCATGCACTTCTTGCAACTTGGCTTTAGTTTGCTCGTTCCACTCCAATGCCTTGTCAACAATTTTAGCAGCCCTATCTTTATCCCAAATAATGAGCAAAAGACTTGATTTAAATTCTTGCAAGGCATTCTTAATTGACTTCATATCGGCCATATAAATGCAACATATATCTACATCTTTGGGAACATCATTAATTAATTCTTCTAATTGCCGATGAATATCATCAAGTTTAGATAAAACTTGAATTTCCTTTTCAACAGTTAATGAACTTGGGCTGCACTCCTCATGAACAAGTTGAGATGATGTAGTGTTGTTTTGATGTACAAAGATGTCAAAAATCCTTTCAGCTATACTCATATTATCACGCATCTGATGAACCCTTTTCATCATCTCATCTATGGTGTCTCCCAATTCATTAGATTTCCGCCTCAGCTTGGCTTCAAGCAAAGAGAACATTGTTTTGTGGTCACTAGGAGCAACTTTTTCCTTATTGTTATCAATGCAAGAATCAACATTCTTGAAGGAGTTTCCTACTTCAACCTTCTTAGTTTTTTCTTGCTGCTCTATCCAGAATCCTCCTGAGTTTCGAAGGTGTAGAAGAATATCATCAGTTGATAAGATGTCATCAATTGAAGACATATTTTCACTTTCTAGTGATTCTTCCCTTGTATCTTCATCTTGAGTCTCCTTAGCAAATGTCGTTACACTGCACTCCTCTGTAGGAAACATGGATACCTCACTAGACTGCAAGGCTTTTGTGTCACAATACATTCTTCTATGGAATGCTTGAATTCTTCATGTGCTTCGGAAACTGCTGGGGTCATATTGCATTCTTTTGTAGAATGCATGGAAACTTCTTGTGTCTCAAAAGTAGATGTTGTCTCATTGCACTCTTTTGTAGAATGCATGGAAAAATGCATTTTCGTTGATACCCCCTGAACTTCAGCTACAAATTCAAAGGGATTCCAACTTGCATTCCCCTCTTCAGCATTTGAAATCTCCTCTTTGTTTTCAACTGTTTTCATCAAAAGAGGCTTCAATTTATCTTCACATTGATGGAGCAATCCTTTGATTAACATTTCAGTAGTAGGAGAAATCTGCTCATCTTGCTCATATGCGTCCAAAAGAAGAGATTGGACATTTTGAGGAATGTCTTCAACTTCATTAATTGTCAGAACAAGGATATTTCTAACAGCAACAAACACATCCTCCTCTTACTTACTCCAAGTTGAATTGAAGAGATAGTGGAACAAATGATATATCTGATCTTGCATGTCCAAGTCTATAGCAGAAAACTTGTTCTCAGCATAGAGAATGTCTTTAAAATGGTAGCTCTTCTTGGGAAGAGACTGCTTCCTATTTCATCTAAATCTTGGAAACTTTCAACAATCAAGTGTAACACTTTCTTCATGGTGTCATCATCATATAGCATCATGGGTGCCAGTATCCTCATCATTTCACTGAAACACAAAGTAACCAACAAATTAACCTCTTCATTAGGATGCCTCAGCCAATAGGACTGATTCAGAAGGGTTATCACACGTGCTAACGCAAGCTGCATCTCCTCATAAAGTGATTGTGTCACTTGTCTCAAACATTGTTCTAGCAAATGAAGAATGTTCTCTTCATTTTTTCTTGACTGAAATTCTTTGTCGAGTATTTTTCCAACCATATATAGAGTCTTTGCCAACCTCATATCTTCTTCATTAGCCATGCCTAACTGCCAACTTCTGGATACCCCAAGGAGCTAAACTAGAATCAATTATGACTTTCAATGTAGTACCGGAGATCACTTTCACTCATCTTCCTAAACATGAAGTACTGATCAATAGGATGGCAGGATTTCCTGCTTTGATACCATTGAAATATTCCCCTTACCATTTTCCCCAAAATTCAATACACAAACTAGCAACAAGTCACTAATTAGCGTTAGCTCCAAATGCAAATCAGCATCGAAAGTAACTCTAACCAAGAATGTCACCAAGATCCCAATGTAGCCGAGGTGATAGCATGTGGTTAGAGAATCACTAGGAATAATCTGAACTGAAATTACAATTCATCTGCTGATGTAGGCATCCACAAGCAGTGAGAATACTCCACTTACTCAGTGGGTGAGATTATTACATTATTAAGGCGGCAAGCACACCATTAAATCCTCTCTTCCACTTATTTCGTGGGCGGAAATCGGTCCACACAACCACTTATTTTGTGGGGGGAATTTACAAACAAGAAAGATGTTTATTCTAAAACTCAACCACTCAATTGTGGGAGTGTAATCAAATATAAATTGCAGCAATAAAATGAAATAGCCGTTAGTACTACTAACTAGCTTTACAATGAATAGAAATAGCTGCAAATAAAAGAGATAAGCTTCCAAAATCACACAATGGTTAGAGTAACACATTCTCTAACATTTACAATGTCAAAAAGATAAAGAAATGAAGTTCAACCAGCAAAGTACAATTATTTAATAAGTCTGATTTAGAAACAACATTAACAGAAAATTAGACCAACGATGTCAAACCTCATAGAAATGGACGCAACTTTGTCAATTTAACTCTGAAAGCTCTCAAACCACAGCCAATCAACAGCTAAGAGCTAGGCGTCCAACCTTCATTGAGAAAATGAGCCAAAAACTGAAATATTCCGAACCAAATTTTTTTTTCTTTTTGCAATTACAACATGTGTAATGTCCCCTTCTCAAGCATGATCTTTCTAGTGACCGTTGGCCTATTCCAGAGACCCGTAGGCTATTCGGAAGGTGAAATTAGGGTTTCACGTTTCGAAAGATGCTCTTGATTGAGGTTGGTTGTTTCAATGGCGGTTTCTTTCTGGGATTTCAGAGAGCTTCGCAGTGATATGTTGTTCTTGGCATTCTGGGCATTTTCAAGAATTTACTATTTTTAGTAAATTCTATTTCTGGCAGTGGTCCTGTTGGTTTCGGCTCGGTTGGCTTTCCATTTCAGACTGATCAGTTGGCTTACTCATTTTTGGCTCTGGGGCATAACTGGAGAGATAAGTTGAATTATTTTATTTTATTTTTTTTAGACTGCAGGAATCGGGTAGCACGACCCCCTATAAACTGCAGTGCGCCTGGTAAACTTTTTAACGTGACTGGCGATGCTGACGCGACACGCCCTCCGGTACCACGGGACGGGGGAGACTAGAACTCGTGACCAGCAGAGCCGCAACGGAATTACTTAGCCAACCGAGCTAGGGCCCCCCGCCCAAGTCGAATTATTTTAATTAAGTCATGTTTTAATGTTATATTTTAACATTGACCCCTTGGCCTAGCAACTTCACTTTAAGTTGTTTTAAAAGATGTTCTTTATGGGTCGGCGCCTCATTGAAGGAATTAATTATATTTCTTATTAAAAGATTTAATCCAAGCATAAGTTGGACGCCAACTTCAAGGAAGAGATAAAGTTTATAATTAAATCAAATATTGCTTGGGAAAGTGGGACGCCATCTATTGGAGGATTAGGGTTTGACTCAAAAAAAAAGATTAGGGTTTCGAGAAAGATCAACTGGAAATTATAAAAAGGAAGCCATGGGTTCTCATTTCAGTATCTTTTGTCTACAGGAATGTTATGCTGTCGGATTGGCTTTGGGATTGCTTCGAGGAATGTAAGCCTCCTAGCTTGGCATTGCTTCTCGCTTGAAAGATAGCGACTAGTGGTGAGATAGTGTAGTTTGAGAGTTTTGTATTGGGATTTGTGCATTGTAATCAATTTGTGGCTTTGTAGTTCAGATTTATGCATATTAGAGAGATTCAGGAATTGCATTTTCATTACAGATTATTGTCATTTTTATTCATAAGTCAAAAAATACAAAAAAAGTCGATTCTGGGTATCGTCTAGATCTCTTTGTCTGTGAAGGGCGAACCTTTTCTGTAAGTTTCAAATTTTTTAAAGAAGTATTGAATTTGTAAAGACAAATTGCCCCTCTTGCTGGGCCGTACCATTTGAGTTGTCTTGGAATATGTGCATAAAATAAATAGGAACTTTTGGGTCAGTTTCGTGTTCCAGTCTTGGGCGCCATTATCCTAGGATCATATTGCATTCTATCTCATGAAATTTGAGTGAGTCTGGAGAGAGTTGTGAGTGAATTTGTGAGTTTCAGGGCTGCTGTTCGTGCATGCGGAAAACAGGACTGTCATAACTCAGATCGTCAGGTTGGTCTTTATAGTGGAGTTTCTGATCTAAGCTTTATTATTCAGTGAAGGAAATTCAATATATATTGTTGCAGCTCTATTTATCTCTTGATTCACGTTGATAGCAAGGCATTCTCTATCGTATTGTAAGCTGACAATAGTACTGACAGCAGTTCTTTAATCTTGCTTTATCATGATTTGTAATGCTCATCTTTACATTCTGTAATTGCAATTGTATTTCTTTTATCTCCACCATATGGTCGCCTCATTTCCGTATTGGATTGAGTAGCACATATTTGGTGTTGACTGTGCTTTCAGTATATTAGATTGTAGGGATCCTCTGACCATATGCTCGTCCTTCGCCGGCGCATTCTTGGTTAGAGTTCTTGCATAAGCATTTCAATTAACACTCTCTGACCATATGCTCGCCATCATCGGCGCCATTCTTGGTTAGAGTTCCTTTCAGCTCAGTTTCTGCATTCAAATCCTCTGACCAATGCTCACACCTTGCCCACATTGGGATCCTGGTGTACATTCTGGTTAGAGTTGTTTCAGTATCGTTTTGGTTTAGAGCTAACCCTAACAACTATGTAATGCCCTGCTGATTGTAATTGAAAATTTGAAAAAATTTGGCTCAAAATATTTCAGTGGTATTAGAGCTAAGTATCCTGCCATCCAGTGAACAAACCGTCTATGAGTGACAGAGGAAAGAGATACATAGCAAGGGAAGATAAGAAAGTTGCAAAACAGTTTCAGCCCTATCAGGCTCCAGAAGGTCAGACAGCTTCAGAGGTCTTGAGGGCTCATTGGAACTCTTCTCAGGAAACAGATATGTAGAAGGTGAGAGGTCAGTCGAGGGTAACGAGAGGTTTACCAGCAACAGAGATGATAGTGGAAAGGGAAGAGAGAGATCGATAAGTCCCGGAAAGAGATTTGAAAGGAAGATGGATGCCTTGATGGATATGGTATCTCTCATGATGGGGAAAGTGGGCCAGAACACAACTCCACAGAACAACCCAGGACATAGAGGAGAGCACAGTGCCTCCAACCAGCATGATGGACATGCTGCTCAGCCTGTTTCAAACAACACACACATTTCTTCTAGGCCATTCAAACCCACCTTCTTGGCACCAGCAAACACTCAACCTGATCCTGAAGAGAATGCTTCATTCGTGGAACAGTTGAGACTTGGTCGTGCGGAGTATGACTCACTCTCTGATGAAATCAAGATGGATATGTCCTATAATGATTTTATGGATCATAAAAGAAAGAATAAAGGACAAGGGAGACATTATGAGCAAAGAAGAACACCAGTTCAAGCGGACTTGTATCAAGTTGTCAACAAGGTTATACTTCCACACTATGACGGGAGTGATAACAGTTCAGCTTGAGCTTGGATACAGAAGCTGGATAACTATCTAGCTCTTAGACCCATGGCAGAAGAGGAGGCAATTAAGTTCGCTGCGCTACACCTTGATGGGGTGGCGCACAAGTGGTGGTACCATGGCCTAGTCACCTTGGGTCATCGGTCTATCACTACCTATGATGAGTTCACCAATAGGCTCATCAAGAGGTTTGAGAAAAAAGACCCTGAAATACATTTCAGAGAATTGGCACAGTTGAGGCAGTATGGCACAGTTGATTCCTACATAGCTGAGTTCCAGAGACTCTCAGTAATGGTCACTGGAATCACAGAGAGGCGGTTGGTGATTCTTTTTAGTGAAGGATTGATGGAGCCACTCAAGGGTTGGATTAAAGCCTTTGATCCACCCTCCCTACAGGAGGCAATGAAGAAGGCATGAAACATGGAGTGGGCTGCTCCTAAAGCAAAGTTCCAATCCAAGCCATCATTTCACAAAGGAGACAAAGGAAAAAGACCTCATCATAGACCTCCTTTAAGACCTCAGCATAAGGAGTTCAAACAACATAATCCTCATGTCACGAGATTGGATCCTGAGACACTGAACGAACTCAGAAGAAAGGGGTTATGTTTCCGGTGTAGAGAAAAATGGTCTCAAAATCATGTTTGCCCAAAGGGAGTCAAATTTAATCAAACTAAATACTATTCAGCTGGAGAGAGTAGTTCTGATTTTTTAGATCAGCAGTCTGATTTTGAAGACAGCGAAGTTGAGAGAGCTCCAGAAGAGTCCGAAGATGAAAAAGGAAGTGGAGGTACGTTGGCTCAACTATCGAGCTTCCAAAAAAATGAATCCTTCAAAGTTCGAGGTATGATTAAGGGGCAGCAAATAGTTGCTTTGATTGACACCGGGGCAATGCATAACTTCATTGACGAAGTTGTGGTGGCGAAGAAGGGGCTGCAAACAGAAGAGTTTGAGGGCTTCATAGTTATGGTTGCTGATGGGTTCCACATTTCTTGTACTAAGAAGATTTCAAACATGTCCATGCAATTGGGCAATTATGAAGTCAAGGATGACTTCTATGTGGTAAGTATTGGAGATACAGATGCCGTCCTAGGTATTCAGTGGCTGCGATCACTTGGAGAGATCTCTCTAAATCTGCAAACCATGGAGCTTAAGTTTCAATCCGATGGGAAAAGGGTAGTACTAAGAGGAATGTCAAATGGTGGTCCTCGGATTGTGTCATTCAAGAGAATGGCAAGGCTGATTCGTCATGATCAAGCTGAGTGGGTTGTAGAATGTATGATTCTTCCTGCTAGTCCGGTTGAGACTAAGAGAGACTATCCTCCTGATGTTCAGTCTCTACTCACAAAGAAGAGTAAGGTATTTGCTGATTTACCTCCTGGGCCACCACCTGAACGGGGTTCGGAGCATATCATAGAGCCCAAGGAAGGAGCTAAACCAGTTATTACTACTCCATATCGGTACCCCAAGAAGCAGAAGGATGAGATTGAGAAAAACATTCAGGAACTCTTGGAGATGGGCTTCATTCGCCCAAGCAAGAGCCCCTTCGCTTCAGCCGTGGTTCTTGTGAAGAAAAAGGATGGTACTATGCGCATGTGTGTGGACTATCGTGCTTTGAATCAAAGCACCATCAAAAACCAATACCCCATTCCAAGGATAGATGAGCTCATTGATGAGCTACATGGAGTCAAGTTCTTTTCAAAGATCGATTTGAGATCGGGCTACCACCAGATTCGGATGAGGGGATCAGATGTTGAGAAGACAGCTTTTAGATGTCACTATGGCCACTTTGAGTTTCTAGTCATGCCATTTGGGTTGACTAATGCTCCTGCTACCTTCTAGTCTTGCATGAACAGAGTCTTTCAGAAGCAATTGAGGAAGTTTGTATTGATATTTTTTGATGATATCCTAATTTTCGGCAAGACATGGGAAGATCATCTCAAGCACTTGGAGGAAGTGCTTAGCATCCTAGAATCTGAGAGCTTGTTCGCCAAAGCATCCAAATGCGAATTTGGAATGGAGGAGTTACTGTACCGTGGCAACATAATCAGTGCTGAGGGAGTGAAGGTTGATCCTGAAAAGATCAAGGCAGTTGTTGATTGGCCACCTCCTGAGAACTTGACTCAATTGAAAGGATTTTTGGGTCTTTGTGGATTTTACAGAAGATTTGTGAAAGGCTACTCACAGAATGCTGCTCCTCTTACTGATCTCACGAAAAAAGGGGCCTTTTGTTGGTCAGAAAAGGCTCAATCTACTTTTGATAAGTTTAAGAGGATCATGAGCTCTTGTCCAGTTTTGGCTATTCTGGATTTCTCCAAGCCTTTCGAGCTACAGTGTGATGCATCCGGTGAAGGAGTTGGGGTTGTTTTGATGCAAAACAAACATTCCATAGTGTTTGAGAGTAGAAAGCTAAGAGGTGTCGAAAGAACCTACTCCATTTATGACAAGGAAATGCTTGCCATTATGCATGCATTAGCTAAGTTCAGACAGTATTTGGTGGGAAACAAGTTTGTGGTCAAGACTGATCATAACAGTCTCAAGCACTTTATGCATCAGAAGGATCTAAACGAAAGGAAACAAAAGTGGGTGAGTAAGCTCCAAGCTTACGATTTTGACATCGAGTATGTCAAGGGGAAAAACAACATTGTGGTTGATGCTCTATCTAGGAGACCCCATTTGAACTCATTGTGTGAGCTTACTGCTGATTATGCCAAAAATCAGTTTGCAACCAGCATTATTGAGGGTACTTTTCATGATGAAAGGTACAAGGTGATTGAAGGGCTGATTCACTACAAGGGTAGAATCTTTTTGGTGGCTGATTCTAAGCTCAAAAAGAAAATTTTGTTGACATTTCATGACATTCCACTTGCTGGTCATCAAGGATTCTATAAGACATATAGGCAGATCCGGGAAATATTTTCTTGGAAAGGGTTGAAGGGGAAGTTCAACGCTACATTTAGGAGTGTCCCACTTGTCAAATGAACAAGAATGAGCATACTCTACCAGCCGGATTGCTGCAACCTCTCCCTATTCCCAATCAAAAATGGGAAAGCATATCAATGGACTTCATCACGAGATTGCCCAAGGTCCAAGGGAAGGATTGTATCTATGTTGTAGTGGATAGACTAACCAAATTTGCTCACTTCTTCGCCATTACCAACTCGTTTTCAGCAGCCCAAGTTGCAGATCTATTTTTCCATGAGGTGTTTAGGTTACATGCGCTGCCAAAAAACATTGTGAGTGATAGGGGCAGCAAGTTCCTAAGCACTTTTTGGCAAGAGGTCTTCAGAATGAGTGGTACTGTGCTTACTCCAAGCACTAGTTATCACCCCAAAACAGATGGACAAACGGAAATAGTGAACAAGTGGTTGGAAGGCTATTTGAGAAACTATGTTTCCGAGCAGCAAAGAGCATGGGTGAAGTGGCTTCACATAGGCGAGTACTGCTATAATTCTTCCTTTCACATGTCAATAAAGATGTCACCTTTCTTGGCTCTTTATGGTTATGAAGCTCCTAGCTTTGTTGATTTGGTGTTTGGTGATAGCAAAGCTCCTCAAGCCAAGGACTTATTGCAGCAGAGTCAAGATATCATGAAATCATTGAAGAACAATCTTCAGATTGCACAGAATCAGCAGAAGATGTATGCTGATCAGCGGCGTGTTGAGCACTCTTTCGAGGTTGGGGATATGGTTTATCTCCGACTACAGCCTTACAGACAGTCTACTCTCAAGAAGAGTGGAGCTGAGAAGCTCAAACCTCGCTTCTATGGGCCATTCAAGGTTATCAGAAAGGTTGGGGCAGTACCTTATGAGTTGTAGCTACCTTCTGATAACAGAGTACACAATGTCTTCCACGTGTCTCGCCTCAAGAAGGCACTTGGACACAATGTTGTTGCTTCATCACAGTTGCCACCTTTGGATGAAGGACAGTTGGTTTTAATTCCAGAGGAGATACTTGATTCCAGAGAACGTTCTTTGAGGAAAAGAACAATCAGAGAATACTTGGTAAAGTGGAAAAATTTGCCTATGGAGGATGCAACTTGGGAGAATGATGAGATTCTGCAGCATCCACGTTTGCGATTGCTTGAGGACAAGCAATCTTGGGGAGGGCGGACTGTAATGTCCCCTTCTCGAGCATGATATTTCTAGTGACCGTTGGCCTATTCCGGAGACCCGTAGGCTATTTGGAAGGTGAAATTTGTTGTACCTCAAAATTAAAATTTTTGTTACACTTAGACATTTTGAAGAAATGAGTAAAAGTCTTGTTAAAACAGTCAAAAAGGTCAAAATTTGGGTGTGCATGTCTTGCATGGAGGGTTAAAACACATAATTTTCAATTTCTGACGATCTGGGTCTACTAAGAGCAGCTTAACCTACAAAACCCAGATCTCAGTTTTTCATCCCTAAATTTT